>OX419583.1:2051883-2140157 GCA_948473455.1 Teleiodes luculella | reverse complement strand
CGTTAAGGTTTGATAGGGGAGGATTATACCTATAAGGACATAACAGAGCTAGTTCTTAAGGGCTCAAAGGCTCTTAACGCTCTAAAACCAGTACTAAATCGAAAATCAAATCTCAGTCCTGGCACGAAATTACGCATTTACTCCACACTAATCCGACCTTGCTTGACATATGCAGCGCCGGTTTGGTGCAGTTTAGCAAATACAAACTATGCCAAGCTCCAAGTTGTACAAAATAAAGCGCTAAAAATAGCCTATAACACTAATTTTAAAACTAACTTATATAATCTTCACAGTAAAATCAAATATCCCCTTTTAAAATCTTTCATACATAAACTTTCATGCAAATTCTACTTACATCTAAATCCTAAACACTCCAATGAACTAGTATCTGCAATTGGTAAAACTCGATACCAAACTTTACCGTACGCCAGCACTTATAACAGGTACAAACTACCACATCACTACTTCCTAGGTGTTTAACAATGCGCTCGGACCAGCTGGTCGATTATCATATCGATCTACCCTCAGTTGTTTTTTGTCAAGTATTCCATAGTTATTTTGATATTATTATATCTTTCTATGTTCTAATAATAGGTGTTAATTTATAATATAATATTATATTAATTGTGTATATGTGTTAAGTGCTTGGTTGTGTCAAAACTAGCACCAAATTAATGTGGTGAGTTACTTTTATTGTTAAAGAAAAATATGGTTTTACCAATGTTTACCCCTCATTTTTAAATGTTCATATGGGTGAGTTAGCCCGAGAAACGTATTTTTGCTTAAAATTGTGTGCATTTAGAATAAGAGCTTTATGTGTACTTGGTAATTATCTTATGGTAAATAAATGACCTTTAAAAATCAATCAATCATCATTCTATTTCTTAATATTATAAATGTCACAAATAAAAACATTTCTATTACCTTGTTGGTTCAGTTGGTTCAATTCTAAGCCGAAAATCACTTTTAATTTTTCTTTCTATATCCTAAAAATTAATATTTTTCAGGGAAATGGAAACCCTTGTGACCCGACTCACACAGTACCACAAAGACGGATTGAGATTCAGCGAAGATGTTCTCGACCGCGTCATGCAGTTAGCGTCAGAACATTCCCTACCGCCGCACAAGCAGATCAGCTTGCTGTCCTTAAGTCAACGGGAGAGGGTTCAAGATAGCGGCGATCTTCTTAAGATAGCTCAGTTCACTGTTGACTTGTTGAGGACTGAGTGGCCTCATGAAGAGTGTTTGAAGGAATTGACTGGTAAGGAATCATACACATTTCTAAAACCTGACCAAAGAAATTATAACTTCGCCATTTTGCGGATTTCAATGGAACTAATTTTATAATGGAAATTGTTGCCAAATAAAATATTATATTCCATTCTATCTACATATGTATTTTTTATTTATTGGTAAATTGTCATTTCACAAAAAAGTAACGATACAAATTTCAAATAAATATATAGATATATACTCGTATAATAAACATAAAGATTCTATCCTATTCTATTAGTAATTATAATAATTGTAAAAATATGTTTGGCGAGTTCTTCTCCACAGAAGACTGCCAAGTTTTTGAACTCGCCAGAAAAGATAATGTAAATTTGACTTAACTAAGTGATGTAATAAATAACCAAAAGTTAAAAAAGTCATTCTTTGAACTCTTTGTTGCCTCGGCATAAATGTGGCTTAACACATGTTTGTATATGATTGCAGAGGAGAAGCTTATGAGTGAGGAAGGGCGGCGGGTAGTTTTCAGCAAATTCATGGAGCTGGCGGACTCTTGGCAGCGGAAGAAAGCGCTCATCGACGTACTTATATGCTGGCCGCCCATTAGAGAGGGGTAAGGCACATATTACATTATAAAAGATCTAGGATCAAAGATCTATGAGTCAAAGATGAGAAAGGGACGCAGTTATGCGTTAGAATGAGATACAAATACACCGCGCTCACTCTTGCGCATAACTGCGTCCCTTTCTCATCTTTGACTCATAGATCTTTGATCCTAGATCTTTTATAATGTAATATGTGCCTAAGGCGTTACTATTCAAATTATATTCGTCCAGAAGTTTTTTGTTCACACCTTTCATGTCTGCCATCGGCTGTTTAGCCATATTTTTTTTTTATTCAGTTAGTGTATCAGGAGGTATTTATATAATTGTTTGTCCCTCCGCAGATTAGTTTCTTAGATCTAGTTGCAGTATTTAAAGCCTGACCAAAGAAATAAAAAACCTCACCATATTGCGGAATTTCAATGGAACTAATTTTATAATATAAATTGTTGCCAGAAACATAAAAATATACACGTAGCACCCCCAGAGCAGGTTTTTTTATTTCTTTTGTCATGCTTTACTATCGTTTCAGCCTAAAGGTGTCGTTTCGGCTCAAGAAATTGGATGTTTTTATATGACTTAATTCCAACGTTATTTCCATAAAAAAAATTGGCCAGTTCTGTAACGCAACGGTGTTTTATACTGTTTCTTTTTTTGTTTAATTTTTGCAGTATGACAATTTGCATCACTTTTGTCGATTCTGTTATGTTGTACAATTAATTAGTAATACGATGGACTTATTTATATTATTGAAACTAAATAAGTTGTTATTTGGAGAACGGCTTTGTTCAGCAGTGGACGTCTTTCGGCTAATGCTGAATATAGAGTTGTAGTTTTGATACGAATAAGTTTTTTTTTACTACCTGTCTGCCCGCGTAAAAGTATCCAAGATGTTGATCGGGGATATAAGGTACCATCATACAACATTTTATTCAAATTGTCAAACGGTTTAGGAGTTAAGCCGGTATGTATAAGTGCTGAGAAGTATAAGTCACTGTAGTTTTTTAAGTATCTCACGGGAACTTTTTAATTTTCTGGGCTTAAAAATATCTGAGATGTTGACCGGGAATATAAGGTCGAAGATCAGCCCGTACAAACAAACAAACAAATTGAAAAAAAAACTGGATATGTTCTATATCACTTCTTACATCCCATTGACTCGGTTTTTAGCATTTTTTGTCTATGTACAGGTTTTTGACCTCTACCTACAGTTGTATTATATTTTGATATTTGTGTTTATGCTGAGCGTTGTTGTTGTCAGGGGTAAGAGGAGCCTCCACTGCGAGTACCTCGGCTCGCTGCTATTGGCCGGCGACCAGCGACAGAGCAAGGTGCTTATAAAGCTGCTACTCACGAGACCCATGCTGGCTCAGGAGGTATGTAATCAAAAATAAACATACAGACAAAGTACATATCTTATAATATCTAGACCGAGTAAAACTCACTTTACATTCATAGTGGTTACCTTTCCACACAAAAAAGTTAAACACAACAAACAAGTTTTATCGTAACCAGTTTCTGCTAACACAATAACATTTAGTAGGAGAGCTAGCGACCTAATTCGTCATGTGGCTTCAGCTGTATTGACACTCCGTTAGCTACTTCCCTGAACAACCATTTCCTATAATCTTCGTGCTGGCAGGCCGCGAGCGGTGGGTGCGGGTGTAGTGGGGTGGGGAAAAAAAATAAAAATCATGTGGGCTCAGCGACTTTAATTTTTTTTCCAAACAGTTGCTCTGTACTCCCTGTGCACCCAAAAGAAAAATTAAATCGATCGGGTTTTTGTGTGAGAAAAATTAAATCGATCGAGTGGCTTTTTTTTTGACGCGAGATTAATCAATATGTAAGCCCCAAAAAAATTCGAAAAATATTAAAAAAAAATTATTAAAAAAAAAAAATTAATTAAATTCGCTATTTTTTATGGGGCTTACATATTGATTAGTCTCGCGTCAGAAAAAAAGCCAATACAGCTGAGCCCACACGAAAATTATTATTATTTTGGTACTTTTGATTAACGCTGGCAACCCCTTCCCACCACCCGATCGATTTAATTTTTCTTTTGGGTGCACAGGGAGTACAGAGCATCTGTTTGGAAAAAAAATTAAAGTCGCTGAGCCCACATGATTTTTTTTTTTTTCCCCACCCCACTACACCCGCACCCACCGCTCGCGGCCTGCCAGCACGAAGATTATAGGAAATGGTTGTTCAGGGAAGTAGCTAACGGAGTGTCAATACAGCTGAAGCCACATGACGAATTAGGTCGCTAGCTCTCCTACTAATTATAAAATTACTGACTACTGAATTTGGCTACCTAAATGGCTACTGAACTTCCTTAAAAAAATATGTTGCTTTTTTTTAGGAAATAAAAGTGCTGACTGAAAATGTCTCTGCCGATGCAACATTGAACGCCGTGTGGATCATGTTATTGAACAAGTGCGAACAAAACAAAGAAGATATAGTGAAATTATTGAAGTTACATAAGGTTGGTTCATTATGATACTTATTACCTCACTTCATATTACTTATTGATAAAGAAATGTGTTCTTAAAAATATTTAAGAGAATGGGACTCAGTTAAAAACCTTGTGGTAGCCCTTTTCCCTTTTTCTTTTAAATTTTTCGCTAATTCGAACTTTAGAAATGTGTAAGGCACTTTTACTTATTTTACATCTTCATGCCTCATTCTGAAGTGCATTATTATAAACGATGATTTTTTCGAACCCTCGCTCTAAAATAGATAGGCTAGGTGATGTTTCACATTGTCAAAAGTCTTTCGGATGTTAAACATTTCATATAATTTCAGGAAACAATTCTCAAGCAAGACATCGAAGAAGATTTGATCAAAGAACTCCTTGACAGTGGAATGTTTTTGAAGCTGGTCTCTACTCCATTATTCTCAGTTATTATAAGCTATATTATTAACCAGGATGCATCTAGTGGCGAACCAACGACTGGTTATACCACGCAGTGGGCCATTGATCAGTTGACGAGAGCTAATTATTTGGCTGAAGCTGGCAATCTTCAGCTTATAACTCTTGGCGTCCCGGCGGCTCTGAGAGGATTTTCACAGTCAGTCTTATTTGCTAAGAATAAACACTAAATATTGTATGCTCGCTCATCAATGAGGGATATAAGTTATTAAATTATTATTTAAGTGGTATATGAAGTTTTATTTATAAAAAAACAAAAAATTAATGGCAAGCAGTAATCGTACAATCCACCGTTTTTAAAAGATGATTTTTTGGGAGAGTTTATGAAAAAAAAATCATAATTAGCCTGGTAGAAATTCCTACTCAGCATTAAGGAAGTCATCATGTACACTAATGGAAATTGTAATAAAATATGGAAATAGTACACAGGGCTTGAAACCGGTATTTTGAAGACCCCTACCCTACCTAAACCCTGCCTAAAAGTAAAGCCTGGCCCAAGAAATAAAAAAACCTCGCCATATTGCGGAGTTTCAATGGAACTAATTTTATATAATAGATTGTTGCCATAAACATAAAAATATACACGTGGGCCGTGGGGCCCTCAGGCAGGGCAGGTTTTTTTATTTCTTTGGTCAGGCTTTAATTTATCATCAAGGATCAAAGAAAACGAAGGAAGGATAGGATGGATGGATGTGCACTGCGTTTTATTGTGCTATGTTAATATTAGATATTATGTATGACAAACAACACCAGCACAATAAAACGCACTCACTCAGCCAGCTGTCAGTTCCTTGGCTGTGTGGCTGTCAGCTTGTGGTTATGTCAAACTTTTGAGGTTATGATGTTTCTTTGGTAATGTTTTTGTGTGCATAATTTGAATAAAAATAAATAAATAACAATGTTGAATATCCTGAAGAATAGTTTACGGGTGCCCGTGAATAGTGCGACGCGCTTATTCCAAACTTCCGCCCCAGTAGCGACTGAAAAGTTCGTCCACAAAAGGATACCTGCAGATGACGAGGGTGTCGCAGGGGAGAAGGTCGTAGACCTCGATAAAGCACTTAAAGCGTAAGTATAATATCTCTACTGTAACTAATACAGCCTATGCAGAGCTAAGGCCGCTAGTTACTGTGATCCACACCATTAATAGGTAGGGGGGACCAGTTAATAACTATAATAGAATATTGCTAACCGTTTCAAATAAATTACACGACATTTACAGGGGAAGTCAGGTTGGTCCATAACTAAATAAAAATACTAACTTTTTAAAACTTTTACTTGTATTCATTTACGTTTATATTTTCAGGAAACAAAACATATTTCCTACGGCAGATTCAGATAACCTGATTTTTAATGGTACTGCCTATAAGGACCTCCCAATATGCAACGTTCGAGTGAGCCCAAACAACACAATATTTACAGTGACCGATGCCAATGGTGCGGTGAAACTTATCAGGTCCTGTGGGATAGATGGATTCAAGAACACCAAGAAAGGAACAAATATTGCTGCACAGACTACAGCTATTAATATAGCCACTGTAAGAAACTGGTCTTTGTACAAAATTGTTTTAAATATAAAAAAAACTGTATGAATGACACAAATTGATAGAGTCACGAAAAACACAAGACAATTTTTTTTACTATATGTACTTTTATTTTAAATTCAACAAAAAAATTGTTTTACTTTTTCAGAAAGCCATTGAACGAGGATTCAGAACTGTAAGAGTCAGGCTGCAAGGTCTAGGACCTGGTAGATTGGTAAGGATTTAAATACTATAGGTATATAATTTGGCCACAGATTTAATGCGCAATTTATATTAAAAAAAAACTTCTGTAGGCCCTTATACAGTCATGCTCTAAAACTCTAAACTAAAGCAATGAAGCAAACATTAAGTCCAACTGTCCATTTTATTCTTCTGGGAACCAGAAAGAAAAAACAGTGAATTCTTATGTATGACTTTATGCTGTGTAAAATGTGCAAATGTTTTGTTTTTACTGGATTATTATTTTATTCCATTCAAATAAAATTATTGTATCCGTCAGAATGGCGGGTGTATGACTTCCAAATAGATCAAAAATGAATCATGCAAATGTACGGGAAATGTACGCTTTTGTACTAAAAGATGGCGGCTCACTTTAACTATTAAGTGAGCCGCCATTCTGACGTCAGGTTGGCGGCTCACATGTATTTTACAATTTCAGAGCTTTTTTAATATTTCCAAAAAAAATGATTAGTGTTCCAATAAGTACTATTGACGTACATTCATCGCTAGATTCTAATTTGGTAAATATCTTTGAAAATTAAAGTGAGCCGCCATTATGACGTCAGGTTGGCGGCTCACTTTATAAAAAAAAAATCTAAGCATATAAAAAGGTACATTTGTACTTCTTTTAGTACAAAAGCGTACATTTCCCGTACATTTGCATGATTCATTTTTGATCTATTTGGAAGTCATACACCCGCCATTCTGACGGATACAAATTATTTGCTATAAATCACAACTTATAAAAACACAAGCTTGGTGAAATTTACTTTATACGTCGATATTGCGACACAAGAGTAGTGTAGGTCAATAAATTTTATTTATTTATTTAAGAATTTTTATGCATGCAACTTAAAAACGAATATATTTTACACTAAGAACATCTGTGTGCCTGTTGGTAAAAGCCTCCCTCAATCGCCGACATTATCCTGCATTCGCCGCTGAAGTCAATAAATAGAAATGATAAAAAAAAATGGTGAGCTGTCACAGGACGCCTGGCTGATGTGAAATATCGAAAGAGTTCGTGATTGCTTCAAGTAGTTTTACAGGTATATGCTAGATGGCGTAGTACAAGATGTATCATGAATATAAACTTATTAGTGGTACTTACTAGTACATAAAGAATAGTTTTCCTTAGTAAATATAGCGTGTCGCCACGGTCGCCATGCCAATAATCAGTTTTACCCCTCACCTATTAGATGTTTCAAATCAAAAACTTACAATATTTTTTGTTTGCAGTCTGCCGTGAAGGGTCTTACAATGGGAGGTTTGGAAGTGGTGTCGATTACAGATAACACTCCAGTGTCATGGAACCCCCCGCGCCCGAGGAAAGCTAAGCGGTTGTAACTTGTCATTTATTATTTACGGATTTAATTTATAGCACTAGTTGTAATAAATAAACAAATTAATATAACATTTTGTTTTATTAAAATATAAGGGTACTTTCTTCTGTAGTGTAAAGTCTGACCAAAGAAATAAGAAGCCTGCTCTGGGGGCGCCGCGTGTATATTTTTATAGCAACAATTTCCCTTATAAAATTAGTTCCATTGAAATTCCGCAATATGGCGAGGTTTCTTATTTCTTTGGTCGGGCTTTACAGATAGTTATACCATACAATAGTATATTTTTACATTGTTAATTTGAAAATTGATATTTTAGTTGAACAATAGCGCGGTTCATAAATATGAAGAATTTTTTTTTTCTTATTCATATCTGCAATCAGTCCTTAGACATTAGATCAGATTGGTTGTAAGCTTCAGGGCGTTCAGAGGGGGCTAGGAGCTTCTCTTCTTAAGAAAATGTTTAAATATAAAAAAAAATCTGCTCAATATTCTATTTTTAATCATTAAAACTAACTTACTTTTTTTATTTATTCTACAAAAACTTAAATATTTATTTACAAATGTTAAATAGTAATCATACAACTAAAACCCATATTTGGACTGTGTTTTCCTTTTAGACATTCTGCTGTTTGCCCACTGGTTCTGTAACTCTGCTTCATTTGCTTTAGCCTGTAACGAATTCATAAACTAAACCCAACTCTCTAAATAAAATAAAAATATTTCTCAATTTAAACATGACATGTTTAAATTGGGAAATATTATTGTACTGTGTTAGACAACCTCAGAACTTTTATTTTTTTATAACACTTGCTTTTCTGTAAAAAGTAGCCTATAGCCTTTTCCTATGATGCTATCTATCGTGCAGCCAAATTTTATCGCAATCCCTTCAGCATTTTACGTACCTTATAGTATAATTAATAAACATAGAGCACGCGCACCGCTTCGCTGCCTTTATGCCAAGCGTAAGCAGATGTTCTATGGGCGGTGAAATCAATAAAATTTTTCTTTTTGGATTTGTTCCTCGAGTCATGTTTGCAATGTTCTCCTATTAAATAACTTATTTTCACCGGGAGAAACAATGGGTTTCAGCTCCGAAAACCCTGTGCTCCTAAACAAACCCACTCAATATATTCGGACTGTTCATACCCGTGCTTACGGTTCATACTCAATAAGCTCAAGTCCGGTGAAGCTTGATTGGTCGTACCTTTTCGACACAAGCTTAGGTCAATTAAAAAAAAAAAACGATAAGGCGCGCTCTATACCTCAATTTCTTTTTATTCTCTAAGTTTGGTAGGTACTTAAGTTTAAGCTGCTAAAAGCATGTTAAAACAGTTATTAATTACCTGGTGAGCCAAGTAAGTGATCTGGTGTTTCCTCTTCTGCTGGGCGGACGGTTCATGCCCACTCTTCTTGCTCGAGGAAACCCTCTTTGTGGTATCGTCCATGAGCCCTTTGAGGAGCCACTCGCGGGAATCCCCAAGCACTTCTCTCTGGTTCACATCCACTATCTGAATGTCCTCCTTCTTCCTCTTGGCGCGAGAACCGATTAGCTGTCGGATCTGGGTGAAATTAATAGAACAAATCACGATGGTGCTTAAAAAATAAGAAGTGTTCAATTCATTGGCAACACTTTTGTATTTTAAGCCAATCATTGCCACTTGAAGCAAATTAAACAAGCAACAGTCAATATTGATATTGTTACGGACGTGGGGTTCGGGATTTGTAAGAAAAGCAGAATAACTTGATTTGAGAATTTATTCGACGATAAACAGGTCGCAGGTCCAATCACAACTGTAGCCAAATCGCAGAGTCGCTCGTAGTCCGTTGGTCACGCTGAGTTCGCAGATGTCTTCAACTAATCACTCCAATCACGTTGTAGCCAAATCACAGGGTCACTCGTAGTCCGTAGGTATCGCTTTAGTCGCAGGTTTCTTCCACTGATCGCTTGTAGATCGCTTGATAAGATCGCTTCCGTAGCTCAGAAATGAACTGGCGTTGGCCGTCGTCTCGGGCGTTTATATACCCCCACGAAACAATGGGTTGTTTACGCGATGCTTGATTTCTGGAGTAATCCCATTGTAATCACGTAATCGGGAAATTACTAGAACGTTTCCTTTGTTCTCAGACAATACCTGTCACAGAACAATGGGCGCGCGAGGTCTCCGAATTCGAGTAAACAAGTGGCTTGCTTAGGTGATTTTGTGCCTTGCGGCGTTGACAGAAAGTCCATCTTCGTTTGCACCGTGATCCCTCTGTTGATGCAATTGGAATTTCCCATACTTTATAGATGTATAGATGTACTTATATCGAATTTGAGTAGCGATCTCTCGAACTTTATGGCATGTTCGTGACACTGCCCTCCTCTTAGAGATGCTCGTCCCGAGCTTCTTCATTACTGCCATGGTAACGCGCCAAGCGGTCGACGTGGACTACTTTTAGTGCTCCTCTCGGATGCCGTTGTATCCGATACGTTACGTCATTGATTCGCGTAACTACCTTGAATGGTCCTTCCCATCTCGTCTGTAGTTTGGGTGACTTTCCTTTTCGGCGTGTTGGGTTATGGAGCCAGACTAGTGTTCCTTCCTCAAATCCACTGGTATTTGCTCGTCGGTCATATCTAGTCTTCATGTTTTCGCTCGATTGTAGACCGTTTTCTCGTACCATCGCATAAATCTCCCTCATTTTGTCTCGCAATTCAGACACATAATCCTGTAAGGTGATGGGGTCCTCTGGTGTTCCTCCTGTTAGAAGATCAACCGGTAATCTTAGCTCACGTCCGAAGTTCACATATGCTGGGGTGGCCTTCGTGCTCTCATGTTCCGAGGTTCTATAGGCGAGAAGGAAAAGTGGGATGTATTTGTCCCAGTCTCTCTGGTGGTTGTCTACTAATTTCGCCAAATGTCTCTCCAGTGTTTGGTTAAACCTCTCCACCATGCCGTCGGACTGTGGATGATACGGGGTAGTCCTCGTCTTGTGCATGCCCAGTATTTTGCATACTTCTTGGAACACGTTCGACTCGAAGTTCCGGCCCTGGTCCGAATGGATTTCTAGTGGTACACCATATCGGCATATGACTTCTTCCACTAATTTGGAGGCCACGGTCGTAGCTTCTTGGTTGGGTATAGCAAATACTTCTGGCCATTTGGTAAAGTAATCCATAACCACCATAAAGTATTTGTTTCCCGACTCCGTCACGGGGAATGGTCCGGCAACGTCTACTGCTATTCGCTTCCATGGTGCACCAACGTTGTAAAGTTGAAGGTGTCCTCGGCTCCTGGTTGATGGACCTTTTACTGCAGCACAAGTGGTACATTTTCGGCACCAATCCTGCACATCCGCTCGACAGTTTAGCCAGTAAAATCTTTCCCGTAACTTCGTCAAAGTTCTTTTGACACCCAGGTGACCACCTGATATGCCATCGTGTACTTCACGAAGAACATCCTTTATCCGTTCTTTTGGCACGACCAGCTGCAGATGAAACTCTCTACCGTTGGGTTTTTCCCATTTTCGGTAAAGTATCCCGTTCTGCAGGACAAAACTGTCCCACTGTGCCCAATATGCTTTGGTGATGGTACTCGTAGGCGCAACTTCATACCATTTTGGCTTTTCCTCGCCACGTTGCTTCCATGCGACTATAAGTCGTATATCTTCGTCGTCTTCTTGGGCTTCTCTCATTGACTCGTCTTCCCAGGATCTCGGAGGGCTAGTCCTAGTAAGTTGCACAATTTCTTCCTTAGACTCTTGCTTGACGCAGTGCTTGCATTCCTCTGGACATGGTCTCCTTGAGAGGGCATCAGCATTTCCATGGAGAGTCTTCCCGCTGCGATGTTCAGTGATGAAGTCATATTCTTGAAGCTGTTCGATCCATCTTGCAACTTGACCTTCGGGATTTTTAAACTGAAGCAGCCACTTTAAAGCGGCGTGGTCGGTACGAAGCGTGAACTTCCTGCCGATGATGTATTTGCTGAAGTGATGAAGAGTCTTAACCACAGCCAAGAGCTCTCTTCTCGTTACACAGTAGTTCCTTTCAGGCTTCGATAGCGACTTGCTGAAGTAGGCAATCACAACTTCTTTGTCCCCTTGCTTTTGAGACAGTACTCCACCAATCGCTGTGTTGCTTGCATCCGTATCGACGATAAACTGTCCATTCGCTTGTGGGTATCCCAAGATTGGTGTCTCACATAGGCATTTTCTCAATTTTTGGAAGGAATCCTCGCAGGCCTCGTCCCAGCAGAATGCTCGCTTGTCTTCAGTCAGACGGTGTAACGGCTTGGCTATCTCGGAGAATCTTTTAACGAAGCGCCTGTAGTATGAACATAGACCCAAGAATGCACGTACTTCTGTTTTGTCTTTAGGAGTTGGCCATTTCTGTACGGCTTCTATTTTAGCTGGATCAGTCTGTATCCCTTCACTGGTGATCACGTGGCCGAGGTAGTTCACTTTCTTTCTAAATAAAGTGCATTTCTTCGGATTTAGCTTCAGGTTGGCTCCTCGAATCTTCCTCAGGACTTTCTCCAGGTTAAGCAGATGATCCTCGAAGTCTCGACCCATAATGATGACGTCGTCCAAATATACGAGGCAGGCTTCTCCCACTAATCCTGCCAGTACACACTCCATGAGTCGCTCGAAAGTGGCTGGCGCTTTGCACAATCCAAATGGCATCACGTTAAACTGCCATAAACCTTTCCCTGTAGAGAATGCCGTCTTCTCTTTGTCCTTCGGATGTATCTCCACTTGCCAGTACCCAGACTTCAAATCTAAGGTCGAGAACCATGTCTTGCCACTCAGGGTATCCAAGGTGTCGTCAATGCGCGGTAGTGGATAACTGTCCTTCTTAGTCACATCGTTGAGTCGCCGATAGTCCACGCAGAACCTTGTACTGCCATCTTTCTTCTTAACCAGGACGACCGGAGAGCACCATGGACTCGCAGATGGTTCGATAATCTTATTTTTCTTCATGTCTTCCAACATGTCTTGAACTTCTTGCTCCTTTGCTATCGGTATTCGCCTTGCTCGCTGTCGAATAGGTCCTTCGTTCCCGGTGTCTATCTTGTGTTGCACTAAAGATGTTCTCCCCAAATCTCCTTCTTGAGACGGAAACACGTCCGCAAACCGCTGAAGCAGGTGTTTGGCTTTCATGCTTTGAGAATAGCTCAGGTTTTGTTTGCTTCCTTCGAGGAGTTCTGCGATGATAGAACTATCCTTAGTTTTCGTCGTACTCAGAGATGATTGGCACTTCCTCACCCAGACAGCTTCTTCGCATTTACCAACGACGTCACCCTCCTTTAGTTGTATCTCGTGATCTTCTAAATTGACAACTCTTACTACCGCAGTGGTGTTCCCTTTGACAAGTGTCCTGGCCGCCAAAATCTTTTGAGTCGTTTTCTCTCGGGTATCCTCTATCAGCACGCATCTATTCTTCTTAGCACGTGGTAGCTTCACTGGTACTTCTGCTTGCGTGCGTCCTGGTATGCAGATCTTCTTCAAGCATGTCACTTTTCCCACGGGTCCTCCCAGGATAAAAATCTCTTCATTGCCACATTTCAAAATTCCGTTGGTGACGTCGATTCTGCAGTCGTATCTTTTCATGAAGTCTAGCCCCAGTATGCAGTCATCCATGATATCGGCCACGATAGCGTTGTGAGAGTAGGATGTTTCACCTACTTGAATTGTGACCGAAATTTCTCCTAGGACGGGTATCTGCTGGCCGGAAGCGGAAAGAAGTCGGCAGTTGATGTTGTTTCTGCGCCTGATTGCGGATTCTACTAATTTTGGCTTGATTATTGTCCTGGAAGCTCCTGTATCCAATGTCATCTTGCAGTTTGTTCCGTTTACTGAGCCATGTATCATTAAACTGTTTCCGTTGCACACCTGGGAGACGATCATTGTTGGGGCTCCTTCCGCTCCAGCCAGTACCCGCCCCTTAGTCCTGGCTGTTACTCGTTTCCCTGACTCCCAGCAGAAGATGGGGTCTCCTGCTTCTTGGTCACTTCGTCCAGGCGTTCTCTCAGCTTGCTTATTTCCTCGGCTAGTTTCGCTTTTTGAGTCTCCTTCTTCGGACAGGTGAACTGCAGATGGCCCCTTTCTCCACACTTATAGCACATGGGCCCGGATGTTTTCTTCTTGGGCGGGAACGACGTCTTTATCTCCTGTACTTCCTCTATTACTTCCCGCACTTTGTGAGTTGGGCGTACTTCACGGCGCAGGGCTTCAATTTCCAACGCGTGCGCTAGGGCTTCTTTCAGGGAGACATGATGGCGAAGTCCCACTGCAGCCCTAATCTCCATGTCACGAATTCCATCGACGAATGCCTGAAGGGTGTTGGAGTCCACAATCTTCGCATCAGCAGACGGGTAGGCCTTGCGCACGAGCTTTTCTATTTCCAAAGCCCACTGCTGAAGTCCTTCTCCTGGGCGTTGAATCCGGTCACGCAGTTGGGCGCGGAATACGTGTTCCAAATGACGCTCTCCATAGCGAGCTTCGAGTGCCTCCATAAGTTCTTTAAATGTGCTACCCGAGCCTGGTAGCGCCTCCAGAACAGAAAGGGCTGAACCTCGAAGAGCAACGGTGAGAGCTGTCAGGCTCTGCTCCTCTGTCCACCCATTTGCAGCAGCAACGGTCTGGAATTGCTGCCGATAGGCGGTCCAGGATGTGGTGCCGTCGTACGACGGTACTTTTATCCTTGGCGCGTGGCTGGTGCAGGTGTGTTCACTCGACGCGGCGGATCCTGCTATTTCCAGTTTCAGCACCTTCTTCTTAAGCCCGGCTAAGTCAGTTTTTACGCCATCTACGTCGGTTTCCAAATTCCCAACTCTTTCTTCTACTTGGTCGACGCTCTCTTGTAATTTTTTCACATTGCCCGAAACTGACGAAATGACAAGCAGCATTTCCTCCTGTTTGTGGCTCAGGTCCTCGCGCATTTCTTCTTGTTTCCGGCTCAGGTCCTTGCGCATTTCCTTTTGCTCCTGTTGCATGATGTCTTGTTTCAGGCTCAGGTCCTCGCGCATTTCCTCTTGCCTCTTTTGCATGATGTCTTGTTTCAGGCTCATTTCCTCCATCATTTTCATAAGACGGCTGAGGTCAAACGTTGATGCTCGGGATTCCTGGACGCGGCTGGTAACCGGAGGTGTCGCTCGATAGGCGGTAACAGTAGGCGGGGCTAGTTGTCCTGTTGGTTGGGCTTCTGGTTCGGTGGGCAAGGCTTCTGGTCCAGCAGGCGGGGTTCCTGTTCCGGTGGGCATGTCTTCACGGGCTGTAGTCGTGGTTTCCGCAGCTAGCTGCGCCCTTGTTCTGACGCCGTCAGTATTCTCCCTCGGAGTCACTGGCATTTCCAAATCCCACTTCTGACACCAAATGTTACGGACGTGGGGTTCGGGATTTGTAAGAAAAGCCGAATAACTTGATTTGAGAATTTATTCGACGATAAACAGGTCGCAGGTCCAATCACAACTGTAGCCAAATCGCAGAGTCGCTCGTAGTCCGTTGGTCACGCTGAGTTCGCAGATGTCTTCAACTAATCACTCCAATCACGTTGTAGCCAAATCACAGGGTCACTCGTAGTCCGTAGGTATCGCTTTAGTCGCAGGTTTCTTCCACTGATCGCTTGTAGATCGCTTGATAAGATCGCTTCCGTAGCTCAGAAATGAACTGGCGTTGGCCGTCGTCTCGGGCGTTTATATACCCCCACGAAACAATGGGTTGTTTACGCGATGCTTGATTTCTGGAGTAATCCCATTGTAATCACGTAATCGGGAAATTACTAGAACGTTTCCTTTGTTCTCAGACAATACCTGTCACAGAACAATGGGCGCGCGAGGTCTCCGAATTCGAGTAAACAAGTGGCTTGCTTAGGTGATTTTGTGCCTTGCGGCGTTGACAGAAAGTCCATCTTCGTTTGCACCGTGATCCCTCTGTTGATGCAATTGGAATTTCCCATACTTTATAGATGTATAGATGTACTTATATCGAATTTGAGTAGCGATCTCTCGAACTTTATGGCATGTTCGTGACAATAATTATGTTGATTTTTTGCACTTCAAATTCACAAATAAAAATTTGTATTTGTTTCTATGGTAAAGCCCGACCAGAGAAATAAAAAACCTCGCCATATTGCGGAATTTCAATGGAACTAATTTTATATGGGAAATTGCTGCCATAGTCGAAAAAATATACACGTGGCGCCCCCAGAGCAGGTTTTTTATTACTTTGGTCAGGCTTTATATATCATATTATGTACAATCAAGAGCAGACAGAAGTAAGGGACAATATCGTAAAGTATGTGTTCAGCCTTGCCTACAGCCCTGACTGTACTTTTTTTTTTTTTTTTTTTTTGCTTATGGCACTAGTAAACTGTGTGCCAGTGTCGAGTTTCAATTTTTACAAAAGGTAGGGAAACTTATAGTGAACAAAACGGAGAAACATTAAGGAAGGTAAGGAAAATGTAATTATTACATAAATATAAATTATGACATATAATAATTAAGTTATTTTATGTACAATATATACATTACATTAGGATTAAATTTTTATGTTGTTAGACAAAATAAAAGATGACAATATATTACAAAATGCTAAAGGATACATAATGAGGCAAGATATACGGGTAGGAAGAGGGACACGTAGGGACTGGAGGGATTGAAGCAAACTAGTATGGTCGTAACGAGAGCAGGAAAAGAATAAATGATCCAAGTCTCCAACATCATCTCCACACTCACACAAATTATCCTGAATAATATGAAGTCTCGCGAGGTGAGAAGGAGTACAAACGTGTCCTAATCGCATGCGAGTGATGATAGAAGTTACTATTTTACTACATTTTAATTTGAAAAACCATGGTTTTACTGGAATGGACGGTTGAATATTATGATAAGATTTCCCTGTTGACAGACTACTTACTGCCCAAAGACTATTCCAGGCGTCCTGGAGATATATCCTAGGCAGAGCGACCAAGTCATGGCAGAAAACAGTGTAAGGCACGATATCGCCATCTAGCACGGCTTCTTTCGCCAGCTGATCGGCCCTTTCATTACCCTTTATGCCACAATGGCTTGGAATCCAAGCAAATGTTACAGAACAACCTCTTAGAGCGCATTCACGAAGGTTTTCCCGAATATCGAAGATGACTGTATAAAACGGGTTCATTTTAAAAGGAAACATTTCGATTGTTTGCAAGGCACTTTTAGAATCTGTAAAAATAACCGTCTTTTTGAGACGCATCATCAAAATTAACTCTAATGCCTTCAAAAGCGCAAAGCATTCGCCAGTAAAAACTGAAGACTCGGGTGGTAGTTTA
Source organism: Teleiodes luculella (assembly GCA_948473455.1). Lineage (NCBI taxonomy): Eukaryota > Metazoa > Arthropoda > Insecta > Lepidoptera > Gelechiidae > Teleiodes > Teleiodes luculella. The sequence goes on along the minus strand of OX419583.1, from coordinate 2,122,998 downwards.
ATTTTCTGCGTAATTTTATATTGTGCGTAATATATTCCCACTCCCACACTTTCTTTATTGGATGATTTTGATGCGTCAGTAAAAATATGGTTCCAACCTTCCCATTTTTTTTCATCAATCTTAGATAAAAAGTCAGTGTTAGCTCCAATATTATACTTATTCACATTTAGATCATAGCATATTTCTGGTGAAGTTAACAAACTTTCAAAGCTTGAAGAAAAAATAGGCAAATTTAAAGATCGGTGAATTTTAGACTGAATAGCTAGCATTTTTCTATAGCTTTTAACAAGGCAAGGTGTGGATTTATGGCGCCAGTAGGGGGAAATGTTGATTTGTTCATGCAATGTATGAATTTTTTGAAGGAGAGGATGATTTGCAAAGTGCGTTATCTTAAAAATAAATCTATCACTCAAAAATTGTCTTCTTAAATGTAAAGGAGGCTCACAACATTCCACTTGGAGCGCGTTTATAGGGCTAGATCTCATGGCACCTGTTATTATTCTTAAAGATTTACTCTGAACAGAATCTAGTTTTTTAAAACCCATTATATTGCCACCTTGTAACAAAAATGTTCCATAGTCTAATATAGATCTAACAAGAGCATTATAAAAGAGTTTCATACAAAAGGGATGAGCCCCCCACCAAACACCTGAAAGGCATCTTATAATGTTTAAAACACGTTCGCACCTGGAAACTACATATTCGCAATGATGTTGACCAGTCATTTTGCTATCTAAGACAACTCCCAAAAACTTTGCATGATTAACTACTGGTAGAGGAAGACCATTGTATTTAACATGAATTATAGCAGGTAGTTTTCGTTTTCTACTAAATACTACCACAGAACTTTTTGATGTTGATAAATCTAACCCATTTTTATCTAACCAATGTTTTAGTAAGTCAAGAGATGAAGACAACGTATTACAAGCATTATCTATGGATACATCAGAAACATATAATAGCAAATCATCCGCATATTGTAAGATATTTGCTGAATTATTAATGAAGGATTCTAGATCATATGTATAAATATTGTACAGAATCGGACTAAGAACGGAACCTTGTGGCAAACCTTTAAATACGGTACGGGTCATCCTAGTTGAATCATCTGACTTTAAAACAATGTATCTTTGTGAAAGGAGGTTAAAAATAAAATTTACTATAAAGACTGGAACATTTAAATCTAAAAGCTTTTTTCTTAGAATCGAAATAATAACGTTATCATATGCAGCAGAAATGTCTAAAAAGGCAGCAACTACAGAATTATTACAAGTAAAGGCAAGCTGAATGTCAGTTGTTAAAATACTAATATTATCTATGGTAGATTTTGATTTTCGAAAACCATATTGACTGTTAGTAAACAGTTTATTGTGTTCCATGTACCATTCCAGGCGATTTTTTACTAAATGTTCAGTTACTTTGGCCAGTACAGAAGGTAATGCGATAGGTCTATATGAGGCCTCATCATTTAAAGGTTTGTTGGGTTTTATTATTGGTAATATTTCCTGAGACTTCCATTCAGGTGGAATATTACCAGATAACATTACGGAGTTTATCAACCTCAGAAAATAATTTAAAGCGTCATCCCCAAGGTGACTTAAAAATGAGTATGGGATGCCATCTTGACCAGGAGAGGAATCTGTGACTTTTGACAAAACTCCTTTTAATTCGAATAGTGTAAAGGGCGACTCTAAAACTTTTATATTCCTAGGAACAGATAAAATTGTTGGAGGATAGTGATTTCTATCTGGAACAGAAGGTGGCGCTAATCTGTCAAGAAATGAATCTATTATATTTGAAGGCATTGTACGGAAAGAAGATACACTATTAAAAGCAGACCTGAATCGTTTTATTGAACTCCAAACCTGGGAAGGACACGTTGAGGGCGACAAAGATGTACAAAACGCTCTCCAGCCATCTTGTTTTTTTTCTCTAAGTAAAAGCTGGGTAGATTTTAAAACCTCCTTAAGCGTGTTGTAGTTGTCATCAGACATATCCTCAGCATATATTCTTTCAGCTACCTTTCTTTTCTGAACAGCATCAGAACATTGTTCATTCCACCATGGTGGTAAGGGTGCTCTACCAGAATAAGATTTTTTTGTTGGAAATAGTTGATCAGCGGATTCGATCATACATCTTGATAGAGCTTCGGATGCATCAGATTCATTGCCTTCAACAATATGCGGAAGATCATTAATTTTTGAGTCTACTAAATGTTTAAAGGCTACCCAGTCAACATTACGTAATTTATATTTTAGCCGGGGTTCACGGATTGGAGAAGATGGTGATCTGATGGGACATGTAATAATCAACGGAAAGTGATCACTACCATAGGTGTAAGGGTGAGGATACCAAGAATAAACGGACGCTAAGTCAGGGGTACATACTGATAGATCTACTGCACTTTTCTTTTCATTCGGTTTGGTACGACGAGTTGGAGCACCTGTATTTAAAAAACATAAATTGTTTGCGTCTAATATTTCTAGCAATCTTTCTCCCTCACTATCAATAGCTTCACAACCCCAACTTGGATGGTGACAATTGAAATCACCAAGTACCAAGAACGGTCTGGATAAATTTTCAAATATGTGATTAACTTCATTAAGTACTTCGTGGTAAGGACGGGAAAGATATATAGAGACAATTGACAAATTATCTATCTTAAAACCTATCACATTAATATAATCACTAAAGTTATAAGACGAAAAATCTAATTGCGTAAAAGAAACAGAGCTTTTAATGAGTACAGCTACACCGCCATACCCATCAGATCTGTCTTTCCGAAGACAGGTGTAACCAGAAATATTGAATAAAAATTCTGGTTTCAACCATGTCTCTGACAGAGCTATTATGTAAGGGTTGTATTTGTTTACTAAATAAATTAAATCAGACTTCTTGGGAAGTATACTTCTACAATTCCATTGTATTATTTTCGTATCCATTATGGGAAACGTTAGATATTTTCAAGATATCGGTAATAGCGGCAACGTGGGACGGTTTAAAAAGATTAGATTGTAAAAGAGTGGTAATAAGCGTAAGTAAAGTATCTAATACTGACGTATTCGGTTCTGTTTCTTTTGAGGGTAAAGCACATCCATTTGAAGGTGTAGGCACCTCAAACTCTTTTAGAAGAGCATTGTGAGCAGCTCTATCATAACCGCTCTGAAATTTAGAAGGAGAACGAGGTTTCGTAAAAACAGTTTTTTTATAGGATGTACGCAAAGGAATAGGACTGGATGATGGATTGACATTCAAGGGCTTATTTGTTTCTACAGGATTTGATATTAAAACATCAGCGTATGACTTGGAAGCAGGAGGGAGAAGCTTGCTGGCTTCGGCATAAGAGATGCAGCTGTGGGCCATTCTCGTTTTAATTTCTTTTTGGCGGGAAAACTCAGGGCATGATTTACTAGTTGCATAATGATATCCACCACACATAATGCAAGACGCAGAGTCTTCATCTCTTGCACAGGATTCACCTAGGTGACCTCCTCCGCACTTATAACATCGTGGTGTAGATGAACGACACAATGCCTTAGTATGCCCATACCTACAGCACCTAAAACATTGTATAGTTGGATAAGTGTAGATTTCCACTGGTAAGGCATTGTAACACATATAAATTCTTTTAGGCAGAACTTGGCCATCAAATGTCACAACAATTGACTGAGAAGGTTTCCACGAAGAAATACCGTTAACCTGCACTTTATAATTCAACCGTCTGATTTTCAATATTTTCCCACAACCAATGGGAGTGGAAATGTTTTCCATAATGTCGTCATCACTCCAATCAGCTGGTATTCCCCGGACTAAGCCCATTCTGGTAATATTAAAAGTTGGAATAGTTGCTTTGAACTTATTTGCAACTAAGAGGTCGTTTTGTAAAAAAACATTTGCATCCTTATAATTTGAAAAAGCAACCGCACAACGATTCCTTCCAATCCTCTTTACACTTCCTGGAACGATATTTACAAATTTATTTTTTTTGAGAAAATTTCCGAACGTGATGGGGTGCAGAATAGTCCCATCAGTTGGGGAATTTTCCACTCGTTGTACGTGAATTAAGTATGGTGAAATATCCGACTGTAAGTACTCCTTACGACCCACCTGGCGAGTTTCCGTTTGTTTAATCGACTCAGATATATTATGTGAGGGATCAACAGAGCAATGAGATGTTTGAGGCTGAGGCTGAGGCTGAGGCTGAGGTTTGGTTAAAATATTTTGTTGCTGAGACATTTCCGGAATAGTTTTTTTTATTAGGATTACATTATCAGAAACATTATTTGTGTCGCAATTGCAATAATTCTTGCTAAGTGTTTGACCACCTTTTAATTTGCTTTTCCTGCGTTTCGTGCATTGGCGGCAAATTTTAATGAAACTTGTCCGTTTCCTTCCAGTTCCCGCTTCGTCAGTTTTCGATGAGATAGAACCATCTGTATCCATCTTGCTATCCGTATCTATCTTGTTATCATTTGAAATAACTACGATTGACGACCCCACAGGGAGATTCAAGCCAAGTTGGCTTGGATCCCCCCGATTTTCATCGGGGGCTCTTCCATACAATTTTTCCCGTGTCTACAATATGTACAAAAACTTACCTACAGCTGGAGAATAATATACACAAAGTAAAATATATACACTGAATACACAAATTATATACAAGTTCACACTTTCCTTACTCTTTTTAACTACAAAAAATAAAATTGAAATTCCCAAAAGCAAAATACAACCACCCCTCGCGAAGTTTCCCGCGCTTTTTCCTGACTGTACTTTGTATTAATAATAAAATTTTAGTAGCCATACTTTGTAACCACTGACATTTTAATATTGCCATTTTCAACAGATTCATCCAATTAGTTTGTTTGGTTAATGAAATATTACGCAAAATTAAGAAAGTTATTGAGTGTTACTTACAGCTTCATCATCAAGCATGCCACCATTACTGCTAGAACTCTCGGCTACTTCAGACTCATTATAACTTGAACTCTCCTGATTATAATCATTAGATACATCATTGGTTTCTAAATAATCTGGTTGAAGTTCTACATGTTGTGCCACATCCTTCTTGAAGAATGATTCTATTTTTGATGCTTTGATTTCAGCTTCAGTCTTAGCTGGCACCATGTCTATGTCTAAAGGCACATCTGCTACAGGAGCCAAGTCAATAGGCTTGTTTATTGAGAAGAAGTCTGTAGTTTCCTCATCATCATTGTCGCTATCATCGGAGTATGTGGTGACCAAACCTTTGGATTCTGTTTTTGCTTTTCTCATAGGTGATGGCAAAGGTTTTTTCTTGACACTAGTAGGTACTAAGGGTGCTGATGGCTTCTTTGTAAGTACATTTGGTATTAAGGATGTTGATGACATGCCTGCATTTCTTGGTTGTGGAAGCATACTGAGCAGTCCTGATTTTTTCTGAAAAAGAAGTTAGCAAATATTTTTTATTATTTCACTTTTAATTTATGATTAATTCTATACTAGATTCACTATATTTTGCTTTTTATTAAATGAGTTTGGGGAGAGCAGCAGAATGGGTCCAGATAGATGGGCCGGAGTCATTTCACATTGGGTGCCTGATGATGCAACAGCTGGCCTGAACATGCTCAGGAAAGAGAGGTGGAAAGAGTTGGGGGACGCCTTTGCCTGGCAGTGGGATCAAGTAAGCTAATAATAACAATAAGAAGAAAAATCTTTTATTGTTCCCCAGCAGTGAGAATTTTATTGATAAAATACATAGAGAGATGTGACCAACCAAATACAACAGTTTAATAATTATATTTTAATTTTCCATGGCCACTACTAAACTAAACTGTAGTCTAAATAAAGAATTGAATTGAAATTGAAGAATTTATTGTAATGTGATATAATGTAACATGCTTTTGTGAAAAATGTAATTTTATAGTATAAAAATGTATTGTGCTATGACTACACTTTTGCAGGTGACTGTACTGTATAATACAAATACTTACTCCATTGGACACCTTGGGCTTTGCCATTGATCTATCCTCAACGTCTCTAAACTGAAAAATAGAAGGAAATACAATTCTTCATTAGAATAAAAAAAAAGTAAAATGAGGTAAGTAGGTAATAATTTTCTTGGTGCATCTTTGATGATGTCAATGGAGGACTAAAAGTATGTTTTGGTACTAAATAAACAAAACACTCACATCACTAAGCGAAGGCACTGTTATTTTGGCCTTGGGTTTAACAGTAGTGGCAGTTTCTTTTTTGTGTAGAAACTCATCATCTTCCTCTTCAATAACCTGGGTTTTCTTGGAGGTTGAGGGCAACAGATTGAACAAACTCTGCCCTTGAATTTCTGAAGATTCACCGCTACTGGCCAGAGGTTGTGAGCTTGTTGGTTGGACATCTGTATGAAAAAAGCACTGGTAAACAGTAGAACATGTTAGGAATGACATGAATGACATATCCTTAGTGACAGACTTTATTTAGAATTGTTGATTGTCATTACTGATCTTTTACCTAGTTACAGTCCTGTAAACACCTATATCTAAAATATATTTCGCAATCATTATATTCGATCCTTTTAAGCATTCTTTCAATTGTTAAAGTGGTAGCAGAGCTTTACGCGAAGTATAATTTTATCAAAAACATCGTCGCAAGCATAAAATTTTGGAAAGTTTTTTCGTAGCTGTCAACCATATTCTACAAAATGGATCAAATGGTTGTAAACGCTGCTAAAGTCCAAGTTGGATTACTGGACAGTAAAAACTACAAAATATGGAAGTACAAAATCCTTATAGTTCTGAAGACAATGCCTGGATGCATGGAAATTCTAGATGGCAAGAAGACCAAACCAATCCAGACGTCAACAGAAGCCGCTGAACTGGCGAAATATGAAAAGGAGCTCAAGGACTTCAATAATATGAATGCTGCGATGCTTTTGCTGTTTACAACGAACATGTCCGATGACATTTTGCAAAAGGTGTTAAGGTTTGAAGATGCCAAACCTATGTGGGATGAACTTGAACGTCTCTTTGGAGGAAGCTGCGTCGACAAGACGTATGATCTCTGCCTAAAGTTTTTCGGGTACAAAAAGGAGTCCGGTCACGATATGGTTACCCACGTCTCCGCCCTGAAAAATATTTGGAGCGAGTTGTGCCAAGAATTACAGACAGAAGCGAAACTCCCCGAGATTCTCCTGATCTGTAAAATTCTAGATACTTTACCTCCGGAGTTCATGAACTTTAAGTCAAGTTGGCTAATGATTTCCAAAAGTCAACGTACTGTGGAAAATCTAACGAGCCAGCTGTGTGCCCACGAAAATATCCTGCGGAACAATGAATCAATCCCAGATGAATCTTCACAAGCCGAAGCCCTATATGCAAACCATGTTAAAGGAAAGGGTAATAAAAATAATTCAAAGAAGAAGAATAAATGCAAGGACCTACGATGTTCTTACTGCAAGAAAGCTGGCCACCGGACTACTGACTGTAGAAAATGGATTGCAGATGGAAAACCAGAAATGGTATCTACCTCAGCAAACATTAACATTACAGCAATGAATGTGAACCTAGCTGGAGGGTTTGGCGGAACCGACCATGAACATTGGTATGTGGACAACGGAGCGACGTCACATATTACCAATCGTGGGGATCTATTCCAAAGCTTTGCCCGCTTCGACAGCAGACACACAGTTACCGGAGCTAACGGACAGTGCATAGATGCTGTAGGAATCGGAGATATACTGGCTGAAGCTGACATAAATGGAAAAACTGAAAAGATAATACTGAAAAATGTCTGGTTTGTTCCATCGATTAGCAGAAACCTATTCTCAGTCCTTGCTACCCATGACCTTTCGGACAACAGTGTCTTTCAATCGACTGTACGTAAATGCATCCTAAAAATGGATGGAAAGATCAAGCTAATCGGAAATCGGGAGAAGTCAGGAGGATTATACAAGCTCAAACTGAGATGCATCAAGCCAACCGAAGTGAACCAGCTGTCTACAACACCAAATCTGTTACAGCTATACCATGAAAGGTTTGGTCACCAAAGCAAAACTCATGTGAAGAAGCTTATTGAAAGAGAATTCAAAATTAAAACAGAAGTTACCAAAGAACTTTGTGAAGGTTGCATCTATGGTAAATCTCATCGACTAAAATTCGGAACCAGAGAAAAGGCAACTCGACCTGGAGAATTAGTCTATGCTGATGTCTGTGGACCCTTCCCATACTCATTTACACAGCTTCGTTACTTTGCTCTCTTCAAAGACTCCTACACCCGATACAGATTTGTTTACTTTTTGCGAGAAAAGGCAGAAGTACACACCAAACTGTCAATGATGCTGGCTGAAGTGAAGGTTGCTGGAATCAAAATTGAACAGCTACTAAGCGACAACGGCGGCGAGTTCGACAATGGCAAAGTACGCGCTATTCTCAGCAAAGAAGGCATTAAGCAACGATTGACTATGCCCTACACCCCACAGCAGAATCCAACTGAAAGGGACAATCGCACCGTTGTGGAGATGGCGCGAAGTCTGATACATGCACATGCCAACATACCTGCCGCTTTATGGGCGGAAATGGTTAATACTTCGGTGTACATTCTCAACAGAACAGGACCCACAACTGTAGAGGGTAAAACGCCATACGAACTTTGGCATAACAAAAAGCCAAGAATTCACCACCTAAGAATAATTGGATCCACTTGCTATCCACATGTTCCCAAACAGCGAAGGAAGAAACTGGATAAGAAGGCATTTAAGGGAATACTTATCGGCTACGACTCCGATGACGGTTATCGTGTATGGAATCCCAACACTTTCAAACTGACAAGATCGAGAGACGTCACGTTTGATGAAACTCCCTTAAGTGGTCACATTGCAGAGATCAGAGATAATCCCGCTCCCGTAAGCAATGTTGATCGAAGCCAAGTCAGGTTCAGATTACCTGACTTTGAACTTAGCAACTCCAGTGAAGACCGTCCTCCAACAACTAACGAGACTGGAACAACGATTGACACGTCATCTATTGAACAAGCAATCGAACCACCCTCGTCTAGTCATTATGAAGAGCCGGTTTATTTACCTCCTTTGGAACATTCCAACAATGAGACAGAAGACCAAGTTGAAACACTAGATACAGTCAACGACGAGAATAGAAACGACGATTTATCGCTTTCTGATCATATTTCAGCGGAACTGGAAACCGATAATGTCTCTAACTCTCATCTATCAGAAGCTGAAATCGAAGCTGAAGGTCGAAGAACACTTCGAGACCGTTCGAATCTAAAGCCTCCCGCTCGGTTTAAGGACTTCGTTTGCAACGTCTGTTACAGTGCAATTTCGACCACTGGTGAACTTCTCATGGAGCCTAATACATACAGAGAAGCTGTGAACGCTAAAGACTCTGACAAATGGCTTAAAGCAATGGACAGCGAAATAAATTCGCTTAAAGAAAATGAAACTTGGGAAATGGTAGAACTACCCAAAGGAAGAAAAGCCATTCCTTGTAAATGGATCTTCAAAATCAAGACGAATGCTGACGAGTCCATTGATAAATATAAAGCGCGTCTTGTGATCAAAGGCTATTCACAGAAAAAGGGAATAGACTTTTATGAGACTTTCAGCCCAGTTGCAAAGTTAAGCACTATAAGAGCCTTACTTAGTATTGCTGCTCGAGAAAACCTCGCATTATCTCAATTCGATGTGTCAACAGCATTCCTATATGGGAATCTAAAAGAAGAGATCTTCATGAAGCCACCTGAAGGATATCCCAGTGATGGAAAAGTATGCCGACTCAAGCGAAGTCTGTATGGGTTGAAACAAGCCCCTCGTTGCTGGAACTCTACTATAACAGAGTACGTCCTAAAGATTGGATTTCAACAATGCGAAGGTGATCCCTGTTTGTTTAAAAGAGGCGAGGGGAAGAGTAAGCTGTTGCTAGCTTTATATGTTGACGACGGGCTTTTAGCAGCTGCGGACAACAAACAGGCTGAAAAGTTTTTAATTGAATTAAGGAATCGTTTTAAGATTACTACTAAGAGCGCTTCCTACTATCTTGGGATTGAAATTGAAAGTAAATCTGATGGATCAATCCTGATAAGCCAGAAAGGATACGCCAAGAAACTTTTAGAACGTTTCGGAATGCTAGACTGCAAAGCAGCTGTGACCCCGATAGTTAAGGATAGCGGTCACTGCATCCAAACACAACCTAATGAGGAATCAACTGCAAACTTTCCTTATAGACAAGTAGTTGGGGCACTATCATACTTGATGGTTGGAACTCGGCCCGATATTGCCTATGCCGTCGGAGTGGTTTCACGAAAGTTGGACAATCCTTCTCCAGAAGATGTGATGCAAGTCAAACGCATCTTGCGGTACATAAAAGGTACTATCGACTTTGGAATTATTTACAAATGTTCAGACAATTGCAAAGGACTTATATGCTACAGTGACGCAGACCATGGAGGTGATGACTCTACGGGAAGATCAACAAGTGGCATGATTTGCAAGAATGCTGGAAGTGCTATAGCTTGGCAAAGTAAAAGACAATTAACTGTTGCATTATCTTCAACAGAGGCAGAAATTGTTGCTGCCAGTGAAGCTGCCAGAGAAATCCTGTGGCTAAACAAAATAATTTCGTTCATGGAAAATAGACCACAGAACATACCTAGATTGTTTGTGGACAATGAAGCTGCCATAAGACTGGCTTATGATCCGCCCTATGAGCGACATAATCGGACGAAACACATAAGGCTTAGACACTTCTTTGTTCGTGAGTGTGTTCTATCCAAAGAACTAACTGTTGAAAAAATAGAAGCCAAAGAGCAGTTGGCTGACTTCCTCACAAAGCCCCTCTTCAAGCCAAGGCTTCACGAGCTGATGAAACAAGCTGGTTGTTTCAAAAAGGGGAGTGAATGTTAGGAATGACATGAATGACATATCCTTAGTGACAGACTTTATTTAGAATTGTTGATTGTCATTACTGATCTTTTACCTAGTTACAGTCCTGTAAACACCTATATCTAAAATATATTGGCTCACATTTAGATTAACAACCCACGATATTCTGGATTTTAAGAATGTGGATGGCAAAAGGGTGTTGAGGGGTGACTCCCATGTGAACGGCAAGTCACGGAAACGGCGCGAATTTTTTCAATATTTTTTTTTATTTGGGGCACAATAACGTCGTAAAAACATGAAATGGAACGTAAATGGTGACTGTGTTGCCAATACTAAGGCGATTACCGTATTCTAAGAACTAATTTTTATTTAAAATTAGTAAAAATATAACATGTTAGTAATCTCAAAGAAGTTAAGAGGCACACATGAGTTTGGGGCACCCCGACACGGACTGGTTAGGTTCAAGTTAAATTTTTTTTTATGACAACTCAGAAGGAACTTTAAAGGCACACACTAGTTTGGGGCACCCCGACACGGACTGGTTAGGTTCAAGTTAAATTTTTTTTTATGACAACTCAGAAAGAACTTTAAAGGCACACATGAGTTTGGGGCACCCCGACATGGACTGGTTAGGTTCAAGTTACATTTTGGTTTGCTTAGGAGCCTAGAGGGGTGTTGCCCACGTCAAAATGTTAAAAATAGGCGAAAAGTTAAAAAAAAAAAAAAAAAAAACCGCTCGTTTCCGTGACTTCTCCTTAAGGGGGGGGGTTCCCCTCCCCCCCCCCCCTACCCCCCCCCCAAAAAAATATTAAAAAATCGTGGGTTTTTAATCTAAATTTCTTCCAATATATTTCGCAATCATTATATTCGATCCTTTTAAGCATTCTTTCAATTGTTAAAGGAACATAATCATAACCTACAAGTTTAAGTGTAAAATGTAGGTTTCTCAATGGATTTCTTAATTCCTAGGCTTTATTGTAGCCAAGATGAAAGTGTAAGTCTTTAAACAAAATAGAAATATCAAAATATAGAAGAGGTTTTTACCTTTTTTAGGAGCACTTTCAACTGTATTTGTAATGACAATAGAGGCACTATCATTTTCGTCTTCTTCAAACTCGCTAGAATCACTGTTATCGTATGCAACGAGAGCCATATTAATTGGTGGAAATTAAATAGATTTTAGTAAAAAATCTCAACTAGGTAAATAATCAGGCAAAGAGAAAAATATTTGTGACATGACAGACATGACTGATACTGATGATGACAACCATCCATCCATAGGTTATGAGCGAGCTAACTTATAAGATAAACAGAGATAAATTCAAATAAATTGTATGACTTTGTCTTTGTCGCACAATTTTATAGTGCTACTTGTTACAAAGTACACAAAATTCATACGTGTATCCAAACGCATTTTTCCGCAGCTGGCTGGCTGGCTGTCATGAATGACAGGAGAGAGAGGGAGAGAGGTGAGATTGATTGTCAAAAATTTTTTTGCTTTTCTGAATTCTAGCATTCACCGGATGAATTCTACGATAATTTACAAAATTGTGATAAGAAGTTTGTGAGCATTACGGTAATATTCTTGTGAAATTCTTATAACGTTGCTTTTATACTCAAACACTTTTTACTTGTTGCATTCTCACCTTAATGTTCGCACAAAGTCACGACTTAAGTTTGTATGAGTATCATACCACGCTCACAATAAAGCTGAATGACTACGGTCAATATAAATTTACGATGCCCAGCTAGTTCGAATAAAATAATGAAAAATACATAATATAATGTGTTTTTCATTACACGCTTACTTAACCTGCCATCCCACCACTCTACATTCAACCAAGAACTAGGTATTACTTGCTTATGTATTTTGTAGCTGCAAAAATGCCGAAAAAATTCCAAGGAGAGAATAGCAAAGCGGTGGCTGCGCGCGAGAGAAAAGAGGCGCAGAAAGTGGAGAAAGAACAGCAGCTAAAGAAGATGGTAGAAGATGCTGAATGGCACGACGATGACGACAAATTAAAGAAAAAACAACAGAAAAAGGTTTTTAGATCTACCTTTAGTAAAAAAAAAGTAGTTTTTTCAATGTTCAATTGGTTCTCTTTTCCAATATTTGTATAACCTTTCTTGCACTCCACTTTTTATGTTAGTAGTTATATGATGCAGTTCAAATAATCATTAACTATCAATACAACACATTAAAACTCTAGGTCAGAGAGTCAACTTCAGTCTAAGAACTAAACTAAAAAGTTTATCAAAAAAACTTTATCAATACAAAATATTGTCTTTCATAGGATGAACAAGAAAAGAAGCGATTGGAACAGCTCCAGACTAAACTAAAAAGTTTATCAAAATAACTTTATCAATACAAAATATTGTCTTTCATAGGATGAACAAGAAAAGAAGCGATTGGAACAGCTCCAGAAAAAAGCAGAAGCTAAAGCGTTGTTGGAGAAGGAATTAGAATCTATAAACAAAGTGTCCAAGACCGCCAAGGCTCCTCCTCCGCCAAAGATCACCCGAGCGCAGATCACACAGATGAAGGAGAAGACTGTCAAAGCAGAACCTGAGAAACCTGTGGTAAATCTATACTAATATTATAAAGAGGAAAGATTTGTATTTTTGTATGTGTATGTTTGTAATAAACTCAAAAACTACTGAACCAATTTCAAAAATTCTTTCACCATTTACTGCGGGAAAATGCCTCTTTCCCACAGGAAAAACTGTTAACGCAGGCGGACCCGCTGCGGAAAGCTTAGCTTAGCTTATTTAATTTGCACATATTTTTAATTGTGATTGATTTGTAAGTTATTTTATTACTATGTCTATCTACCTACTGACACTTTCTTTCTCTGAATAGTTAAACTTGTAATAAGTAAATGTAAATGTTAATTATTTGCAGCCAGCACGAGTGGTCGTGGAAGAACCACCTCTGGAGGAGAATCTCAACAGGATACAGCTGGATGGAGAGGTGGCACAGTCTGTGGACGAGGCTTTAGCTATACTCACGTAAGCATAAGCTATTCTTCTTATAATAATAGCCTTTATTCCAGAATCTTGTTAGAATGTACATTTTTAAATTAATTATTTTTACAATATATCTTTAGAGAGAGTTCTGTGTCTCTTGACATAGGCCTCCTTCAATTGCCTCCACTGTAGGCTGTCCCGCACCACTCTTGTCCAGAACGGTCCTAGGGTTAGCCTTAGCTCATCCTCCCATCTTCTCAAGGGTCTTCCACATTTCCTGGTACTCTCCCTTGGGTACCATAATGTTAGAATATTCTTCTTGCTTTTATTAAAGTTATTATAGAGTTTTAACTCACATATGTTTATAATAATAACTATGCAACCTGTCACATTGAAGTGCCTGTGTCTTGGTTTGCAACATTCTCTGTTAACTTGGAGGAATGTTGCAATGATTTAAATCCTTAATTTGTTGTAATTTCAAATTAACAGTTTCGAAGGAGATTGTCTTGTTGCAGTTGTGATTATTTGAACTTATTGTTCATTGACTACCAAATTAACATTGTCTGTAGACTTTGGTGGTAAATGAACTGTCTTAAATTAAAAATGGTTTGACTTCGAAATTTCATCTGAGTTCAAAAGAACCTCCTTTTTCAAAATTGTAATATCTTTCTTGTTCCATATAAATCCTTAGAAAAGAAAATCTTAGCATTTATTGTTTTATATTCTTCATCTATACTTATTGTTTCCCTTCGTTTTACAGTGACAAATCCGATGTCGACCGGCATCCAGAGAAACGACAGAAGGCTGCATACACAGCGTTCGAAGAAGCCAACCTCCCGCGAATCAAAGCAGAGAACCCCACCTTACGGCTGTCGCAGCTCAAACAAATGCTCCGGAAAGAGTGGCTTAAATCACCTCAAAACCCTCTCAACCAGAAGACGCAGTGATTTGAATGAAATTAAGGGTTTGTGAATAGCTTAGTAGGGTCACTTAAAAATTACTGATTCTGTTGCTTTCAATATAAATGGAAAATAAGAAAGTCAAGATCTGATGGTATGCTCACAGATAATATAATACTAGTATGCTCATGAAACCTTTTTCACTTTCATAATTTGTTTTTTTTTTTTATGAGCTGTGTAATGAACACTAACCTCGAAAGCTCTCCCCCTTTGCCATAAACAAGCAAAGTGGGAAATGTCCAACAAAGCAAATTAATGGTAATTTTATTAAATATGCCATAAATAATAATTCAAGGTAGTACTTATAAATAACATCCTTGTATAATAATATGCATGAACTATAAGATCAATAAAATTATTAAAACATCAAATCAGTAATCTCTCAGTGGAGATAAATATGAAGTAAATACACCAGTGAAGATGTTCAGCTGATGCATTCAATTAGTAGATGGCAGTTTAACATTTGTATCACCTTATCAGTGCCCATTAATTCTAAAAACTTTGTAATTTAAAATCATTATTGTCTTGTTATATAAATAAAGAAAGGATAAATGAACATTTCCCTACTTTTACTTTTCTGGTCATTAATTTTATAACAAGGTATAATATAAAAAAACATTTTTTTTTGTAATTAATTATTTTTATAGTTTTGCTGTTGTCGGAAACTGAGCCCTATGTATGTGTTCTAGACTATAATTTCTTGCCATTTTAATATATATAAATAATGGGTTGATTTGCAATGCAATTAAATTGATGTAGTTATTTAATGTACATCAGACTACTACAATAAAATGCAATAATTAAATTATTTTTACCAATTAAATTGGTTGCAATAAAAGGAAAGTCTCTGAAAATGTGATTGATTTTTGTATATTTTCTTAATTTCTGTATAACCAGTCTTAAATTTAACAGGCGACTAATACTTAGGATTCTTTTACAGTCAGTTAGCTATAAGAAGAATAGGGCAAAAGAATGGAAACAGTTTTTTTTTTAAGAACTTAGATACAGTAAAATGTACACCACTGAGTGTAAAAGCATCTTATGTAAACTAGGATAATTCAAATAATGTAAATATAAAATAAATACATTGATTAAATTACTCTGGTTCGTGTGTGTACTGTAATGGTATTCCCTTTCGCCCTTGTTCTGCCGCTTTCACTTCAGTCTCGCCCAACTTTTGTTCTAAACCTCGCCAAGATCTGTCTTGGAGATTCTGTCCGATATTTTCTAGGGCCCAATTTTGTTTTTCAACCAAATCCATGCTTTCACTTTCTGTAGGGTTTGTCTTAGTTTCTCTTATCTTCCCTGTGATCAAACTGACATCTGTTATTTCTTGAATGTGGTCGACTTCGCAGTAGTATCGTCTGCCAGGGAGTAGTTGATCGTAATCAGTGATGTGGTGAGTGAAGTAGGGTTCTCTTTTGGAGTTGAGAGCGACTTCTAACTCGAAGGGGTACACTATGGGCTTGTAGAAGTCGCGGTTACTGTACAAATCGTTCTCGGGGCAGGCGATCATCACGTAAATATCGATCTGGAAAGATATTTTTTTTTTTATATAATGGCTTGTAAGCTACACTATGACTTACAGTAAGTCATAGTGCAAAACCAATAGAACGCCCTTTTCGTAGAAATCATACTTTCATCCTACTTATATAAAAAAACAACATTATATAATGTAATTCAGATTTTCCTTTCTTGATGATAAACATCTCAGAGAATTTACGTAATATTTTTAAATTTTTTTACAGATCTAACTTTACAAAACTTTCTGTGAAGCATGATACGTTGATTTTTCGTCAAAAAAAAAACAATCTTACATTAACAAAAACCAATAAACACTCCCTGATAACTTGCTAAGAATAATCAACATAGTATTACCTCGGGAAAATTTGCCAGCTTAGGGACGTTAGGTTTTCCGACCGATACAATATAGCTTTTCTTCCCGTTGACTTTGCACAGTTGTTTCATCCTGCTGATGATGTCCTTAGTCTGTTCGCCTGCCAGCTTGCACACTAGAATGCCCACGATTTGTGCATCTTTACACTTCTCTACAAGGAAGCGCCGCCGTTTAAACCAGGCCGTCTCTTCCATGTGCTCTATTGATGATGATTCGGGGTCACAGAGATACCATTCCTTTGCTGAAAATATAAAAATAACATTGTAAAAAAATATGAAAATGCTATCATACTAATATTATAAATCATACTAATAATATAAAGAGGAAAGATTTGTGTGTGTGTATGTTTGTAATGAATAAACTCAAAAACTAATAAACCGATTTTAAATTTCTTTCACCATTAGAAAGCTACATTTACCCTGAGTAACATAGGCTACATTTTACCTCGGGAAAATGCCTCATTCCTACGGGAAAAACTGTTAACGCGGGCGGAGCCGCGAAGGAAAGCTAGTTTTACAATAATAAGATTAATAAGCTACTATCTATTTTGTCTATAAATCATCAAAGCTCTTGTATAATGAAGAATCTATATTACCTGGGATAGATACAACATAATTAAACATGGTCTGTCCTCTACTGCCGATGTGAATGCAGGTGCATTTTTCCAGTTCTTCTAAAGTGTGATCTTGCCCAGCTCTGTCTTTTATCACTCTGCCTAAAAACCTATTTGGTTTTTCTTCTAATTCCATAAATGCAATGAAGCTCTGTGGGTACATGTGAAACCAGGCTTTTGATAACTCTTCTGAAAAATAAAGAAAATATATTTCTTTAAATTTTTATTTAATTTTGTTAGTTAGGTTATACAGCTAGTTAGTTATTGCACTGTTCAGAAACAATCTTGCCATTAAACATTACCCTTTCACTCCTAAACGGATCTAAAATTTAGCATGTATGGTTTTGATGACATGGCATAAAGCATATTTGTATTGTATTGTATTGTGGTGAGCTAAGTGATATCAGTATAATTAATAAATTAATGAATGGAGATCTCTCTAATATGGAGAAGCTTCTACAATTATTTTATAGTTAACTAACATCATCAATATACAAGCCTTTTAAATAATTCTATTCTAAGAATAGAATCTGGATATTGTTCAATTTGTAATTTAAGTGTTTGTATTATACAGAACGTGAAACCATTAATATACCTTTACAATGCTCATACTGAGGATCATAAAACAAGCATAACTTCTCAGATTCATTGGTCTTGAAATGTCGTTGGAGTTTAGCTGTTGTTGCCTCTGCATCAAGGTCTCTTTTTGGCAGCACCATAAATACAGGAATGTTGGCTTTAGAGAAGCAACTGTGGCCATAGTGGATAATGGCACTCCCTTCCACATGCATAGCAGCTACAGTGTCTACACAACAACTGGAAAATAATACAAAACAATTAATCTTTCATTGGTAAGGAATATTTTGAGATACAAATCTTTGCTATACATGCTTAAGCACCAATTTGGATCACTTCCTTGAAACACATCCTATTATGATTATTACACTAGCTTTCCGCTGCGGCTCCACCTGCGTTAACAGTTTTTTTCTGTGGGAATGATGAAATTTTCTAGCGGTAAAAGGTAGCCAATGTTACTCAGGGTGAACATAGCTTTGTAATGGAGAAAGAAATTTTGAAATCGGTTTAGTAGTTTTTGAGTTTATTCATTACAAACATACACACACATTTTTTTATAACCTAATGGCCCATTTACACGAGGCCAATAGACGAGGCAATCCAGTAAGCCAGGCCAATATTGGCTTCGTTAAAATAGGGCCAGATCAATGCATTGGATTGTCGGACGAAGCCAATCCAATGAAATAGAACGATTTCGAATTTGCTGGCGTATTGGATTGTCTCACGGATCGGCCTCGTGTAAATGGTCCATGACTGTAATTTAAATAATCTTACCTAGCATATGATGTGTCACCAAGGATGAATAAATCTACATCAATTCGGTTTTTAATTTCTTCATATATTTGAGCACTAACTGGCAGCAAGTCGTCGGGAAATTGCAAACAAACCTGAAAATATATTATGAGAAATATTGAGAATTCCTATTATGTGGATTCAGTCCGAGAGTCAACTTCGGGGCGGAAGAAGTAGGTAAGTCAGACAGGTCGGTAGAATGTAGGAAAGCTTGAAGAAATTGGATATAATCATGGAATTACCTTCGAAAATTTGTTTTCTGCAATCCATTTGCAAGTTTGCATTACATCAAATATGGATACTAAATCGTATAAATCTTTACTTAAATGTGTGATTTCGAGTTCTCGCTCTATACATATTTTACCGTCAGTTGTAAAATTAGCCATTCTTGTGAAAAATTACAAAATACATGCAACAACGCACAACGAGCCACACGATCACTTTTGTTATATGAAGTTATGAAGCTTTTTCGTTTCATTCATTTACCAAACTTTAAAGACATTTCGGAGACCTTCGTCGATCGATCGAGGTTATTAATCAACTAGCGAAAAGAACGTTACTTTATTTATTATACAACACGAATACCCGACAATTAATTTTATATTTTTGCTATTTTAGTTAATTAATGTAATAAAAGCAATAATAACAAAAAACAGACTATTTAAAATTGCATGTAGTAAAAACGAACAAGCCCTCCGGTTTAAAAAAAAAAGAGAATAAATTCGGATACAGGTATAGCAACATGTCTTGGTGGAATCATCCTTGGAATGGAAGGGGAAGGTTCGTTATATAGTACATACTATATTTATACTGTGGTTATATAGTAGACGCGCGGGTTTTGAAATCACTCATTGGCCTTTTCCTTTTCATCATTTTGTACGAAAATCAGTTTTTTTATTGATCTACGATTATGAGAGACGCATTAGATAGAACAGAGAGGTGGGAGCCGCTTCGCCATTAGAAGTAAATTATTTATGAATTAGTTGACTCTCAACTCAACCACCAGCCCACCCAGTGTTGAGCATGTAAAGCTAATTCAAAGTGTCTGCTTTGCATTATTAATTTTATATGGCTGCAATATGTATGAGAATTGAATTGATAAAGAAAACAACATGGGTACTTGTATAGGTTCTACAATTTTTTAAAAACTTTCATTTTGCTTACATAGGTACTAATACAAACTTTTTATAAATATTAAAATATAAAATATAGATCCAGCCACTGTTCCAGTATACTGTTCAATACCCTTCATCGCTCACTGTTATTGTATAGTCTGGGTATACATCTTTGATCATTTTGGCTGCTATCTCGTGATCTGCCTTGCCATAGCCTTGTGAATAGCCATAGATATGGATTTTCTTCTGGTCAGGCTGGTGGGAAATTCTACCACCTCCAATTGGCTCGCAGTCCAATGGGTGTAGCTTAGCTTGCACCTAGAAAGAAAAAATGTTGCAATTTAGATATTCTTGATAACTCAAATAATATTATACAATGCTTTGGCTATTTCTATCAGAGGAAAACAAATATTATTGAAAAAAATTTTTGTGTAAGTATGTTACAAAGAGAGTTTGTAAAAATATGTATTTTGAAAAGATGCAACACCTGTGGAGTTTCTTCCGGCGAGTTCTTCTCCACAGAAGACAGCCAAATTTCTGAATTCTCCACAAAAGAATATGTAACGGACTTAACTAAGTGATGTAAATATCCTTGTTAAAAATAAATACTTTTTTTACTTTGAGTTTACATTTAAATACACTGCTAACCAAAAAGAAGCTTTAAGACTTACCACCATAAAATGAAAATAAAATAACATACCAACCTCATCATAAATATCTGAATGGTAGTTGTGCCTCTGGTACCCTCTTACTATTGTGATAGTCTCTTCGTCCCCTTTTTTATTAGCATCATGTACATTAAGTAGAATGTATTTGAACACACCATTTGGATCGATGTCTACTTTCGGTACGTTGTTCAAAGCACTTGAACTCATTTTTACAGCTTGAATGATATAGTTTCCTGCAAAAGACGTACGTATTACTGGAGTTGGAAAATATGTGTTGAAGAAATCGAAGGTATTTGATTAAATATCACGACGTACCTTTACAGATGACTGGATTTTGAGCTCGCGACAAAATTCGAGTCAAAGTGAAACAACGAATCAACTTAAATGTATTTACAACCATTAATGTATGTACAAAAATATTTTTGCAACCTGATACGATACTCGCCGATTTTTTTTTAGGTTATAAAAATTTAGATGTATGTAGTGATGTGCTATTCCCGGCCCGGGAATATTCCCACATAAAGCCTTGGTCACACACACAGTGAATAGTCGGTGCGAGTGCATTCGTTCGCTGCGAATGACAGTCGCGGCGACTATTCGCTGCCAGCGCAAACCTGTCACATAAAGCGAATTCCGACAGTCTGTTGGTGCACATATCGAAATATGTCGTCTTTTCGTCGCACACGTCAAGCAAGTTGGCACCAACACGACTCTTCTTACCCCCTCCGATCCGATAACGCGGCGGTGGCGACATGCGGCGCTAAACTTGCCAGAACGTTCAATTCAATATTTATGTTTTTTGGCTTCTGTCCAAAGACAATTCTGCCAGTGTCAGGGTATGAATAGTGCACGTGTTTTTTTTTTTTTTTTTTTTTTTTTTTTTTTTTTTTTTTTTTTTTTTTTTTTTTTTAAAAGCCAAAATGATCGGTTTCCAGATCTAAAACAAGAAAGACAACACAAGATTAGTATTAAACCCACAGAAGAAGTTATAAAGATACCTACGTTTGAGCATAAAATAAATAAGAGGTTAAAATTATACTTTAATGTTATATTTTTCAATAAATTTGCCCAGTGAAGTAATAACACGAGGATCTGTAGAGGATAGGACACAGTCCATATTGAATGGGCGAGGAAAAGTAGGAGGAAGAATATCGTATAGCGAAACAGGGAATCTGGAGCAGTCAAAGAAAATATGGTCTACAGTACCCTCATCAAGGCCGCATTCACAGAGAGAGTGATCCCTAACCCTTATCTTTGATAGAAAATGAGGAGAGCAATTATGCCCAAGCCTCAATCGGATTATGGTTGAAGTAGAAAACTTATGGAAATCACGAAACTTAAAAAACCATGGTTTAATTGGAATGTTGGGCTGAAGGTTACCATAATGTTTACCTTTCACGAGACGCGAACGATTCCAATCCTCTGACCAATGATCTTTCAAATCAGTGTTGGCAATAGAGCGAAGATCTTGAAGGAAACAATTAGAATATGACTCAGAACCGTTACGGATCGACCATTTAGCACACAAGTCAGCTTGTTCGTTACCAGAGATGCCAGAATGACCCGGAATCCAAGCAAGAATTACCTCGATCCCCGCGACTTGGCACTTATAGAGGAGCTCACGAGTTTTGAGGTTAATGGGATGAAGGTTATTAGACCGAAAAGGAAATTTTAAAATGTCTTCAAGGCAACTGAGACTGTCTGTAAAAATAATAGTTTTGTCAAAATTGTGAGATTCTACAAGAGAAACAGCCTCAAAAATAGCAACTGACTCGCCTGAAAAAACGGAAAATTTAGATGGACATTTAAAACTAAGAACCACATTCTTCTGAGGAACCCAAACAGATGAACCAACAGGATCGTTGTCGGACTCTTTTGAGGCATCTGTAAACATGGTTAGCCAACCAGCGTACTTTTCATTGAATAATCTATTAAACGTGGCATTTGCTCCAATTTCTTCTTTACTGATACCGAAAAATGTGATAATATTAGGTTTAAAAACAAGGGCATGGAAAGGAATTGCATATATAGGGTTACCAGGAAATTGAAAAACAGGAGAAACACGGCAAAATTTTTGATAGCTATTAAAAAGGCAAGGAGATTGTTTATGAGACCAATACCTAGAAGTGGAAATTAAATTAGAGAGTTGAGAGAGGGAGCTAAACAAAGGATGGGAAGAATTTTGAGCAATTTTAAGAAAAAACCTGTCACAAAGATACTGTCGTCGTAAGAAAAGTGGGGGCTCTAAGCATTCCACTTGGAGTGCCTTGGTAGGGGAAGACTTCATGGCACCACAAATAATCCGCAGACATTTGGCTTGAATTTTATCCCAATATGAAAGAGCAGTTTTATTGCATGGCTCCAGTAGGAAAGATCCATAGTCAAAATGACTTCGAATGATGGCATTATATAGGAGTTTTTGAGTGTAAGGGTGAGCACCCCACCAGACACCTGAGAGAGCACGTAAAATATTAACTCCTCGCTCACATTTATCCTTAATATAATTGAGATGAGCAGTTCCAGACATACGAGCATCAAAAAAAACTCCTAAAAATTTTACGCGATCACAAACCTCAATAGTGTCGTTTTCCAAAATAATGTCAACATCCGGGATCAACCTTTTCCTAGTAAAAACTACGACAGAACTCTTGGGGACAGATAAAGAAAGACCATGGTCCAATAACCAACCATTTAAATTTTGTATAGCGGTATTGAGGCGGACAGTACAGTCTGTAATAGATTCTGACGAGTAATATAAAGCGATATCGTCTGCGTACTGTAAAATATTGCATTCATAAGAGCATGAGGACTCGAGCTCAGCCGTGTATAAATTATAAAGCAAAGGGCTTAACACAGAACCTTGCGGCAAACCTTTCCATACTGTTCTTGGAGGAGTAAGAGAACCTTGAACACGAACAGAAATTGTCCGAGCCATAAAAAGGTTGCAGATTATATTCACCATCCTCGAGGGTAAACTCAACTGAATCATTTTATGCCTGAGTAGAGGGAGGAGAACAGAATCATAAGCTGATGCAATGTCAAGAAAGATACCGACAAGGTAATGGTCCCTTGAGAAAGCCAGACGAACCTCCGAAGAAAAAATGCTCAGACTGTCCAAAGTGCTCATGCCCTTGCGAAATCCAAATTGCGATTTAGATAAAATACCTCTGCTTTCCAGTATCCATTCCAATCTGTTCTTAATGAGATGTTCCATAATTTTCGCCAGGACCGATGATAGGGCAATAGGCCTGTAGGAAGAAGGATCTTTGGGGTCTTTATTGGGTTTAAGGATTGGGATGACAATTTGATGTTTCCAAGAATCAGGCACAATACCAGTTTGATAAATAATATTAAGTATGGAAAGGAGGATTAATTTTGAGGAGGCAGAGCATTTTTTTAGAAAGGAATAGGGGATACCATCAATACCCGGGGAGGAGTCATGGAGATGGTCCAGGACAGAGGAAAGTTCATCCATGGTAAATGGTTCATCCATTCGATCATAAGAAGGAGGAGCAGGAGAGGAGGAAGGGAAACAACTTTCGGAAGGAACAAAAGGAGGGGCTAATTTGTCAATAAAATCATTGATCCAAATGGAGGAATCATTTGAGGTAGGATCATTGTATGAAAAGGATCCACGGAATTTTTTAAAACTTTTCCAGACTAAAGAAGGGGGGACTCTGGGTGACAAACCCTCACAAAAACGAGACCAACCACTGCGTTTTTTGCGAGATAATTCTCTTTTGGACTTTGCGTTAATTCTCTGGAAAGCAATGAAATTCTCAAAAGAGGGATCATCTACAAAAATTTTCTCTAGCTCGTCCCGATCATGGATGATCTCAGTGCACTCTGAGTCCCACCAGGGAGGAGAAGGAATGCAATCCTTGGGGGATTTTTTAATAGGGATACATTGGTCAGCCGAGGAAATCAAAGCAGAGACAAAATCATCATACAGCTGTAGGAAGTTTTCAGTTGTGACCTCAGGAAATACGTCTGTCCGTCCAGTAACCAATTCCCTAAAAACATCCCATTTAGCCTTGGAAAGACGGTATTTAAGGAGAGGTGGAGTAGACACAAGAGGAACAGAGACAGAATTAATTAAAGATATAAGGATAGGGAGATGGTCACTTCCATGGGAATAAGGTAGAACTCTCCAAGAACACTGAGAAGCCAAACCAGGAGAGGCCAGAGATAAATCAACACAGCTTGGACCCTGATTAGGAGAAGTTCTTCTAGTGGGAGTACCATCATTGAGGAGAGACAGATTGGAATTATCCATAAGATCTATTATAGAAGCCGAAGAAGAATCACTATGGCGAGAGCCCCACAAAGGGTGATGAGAATTGAAATCCCCCATAACTATTAAGGGAGAAGGAAGAGTTAAGAGAATGGAGTCCAATTCAGACACAATAGAAGGATTTGGATGAGGAATATAGATAGAAACAAATGTGATATCAAGAGCTCTCATAGCAACTATATTAAAGAGTGGGGAATGAGGAGGGAGTTGGATTAAGGAATAAATGGTAGAGCGTTTGACAAGGATGGAACAACCGTCCCATCCCCCGATATGGTCATCGCGAAGACATGAATACCCCGGGATCCGAAAACGAGACTCCGGAAGCAGCCACGTCTCAGAGATGGCCAAAATTACAGGTTTATGTAAGTTAATCAGAGAGATAATTTCACTTTTTTTATGTCTAATGCTCTTGCAGTTCCATTGAAGCAGAACTGTCGCCATTTTTATTTGAAGTGGAAGAAGAGATTTGTTTCAGTTTTTGTGAGACGTTGTTCGGTATGGCAATGTTATTTTTTGTAATAATGTCAATTAAAATAAATAAAAGTTGAATAATATCAGATAATTTAGAGTTTTGAATAGAATCTGAAGGCGAATCTATGAGAGCACAGCCATTTGGCTGAGACGATTTCGGGGAAGAAGTCAGCAATGTATGAGCCTCTTTGTCATAGCCCTTACCAAGGACAGGAGGAGGACGGTTATAGGAGGAGACAGTTTTCTTGTATGAAATGGGGGAGGAGATGAAAGGAGCAGACATTTCATAAATTGGGGTTAAGGGGCTTATAGGGCCAGGACGAACTGGGGAAAAGCTAGAAGAATGGGAAGGAGTGGACGATCGGGAGGACGATTGACGAATGGTGTCAGCAAAGGAACGTCGGACCGGACGATAACGGAGGGATGCCTCGGAATATGGGATGTTCTCTTCTGACATTACAGTCTTAATAGATTTCTGTCTCATGTGCTCAGGGCAGCTAGGATTGATGGCGAAGTGAGGGCCACAACATGAGAGGCAAGTAGCCTTGTCCTCGGGTACTACACAAGAGAATCCAGAGTGGGGTTGGGAACATTTGAAACATCTCGGTTTTGATCGACATTTGTCCTTTATATGACCAAACCGACAACAATTGTTACATTGAATGGTAGGAAGGGTATATATACCGACAGGAATTGAGGTAAAGCAACAGAAAACCCTTTCTGGAAGGGATTGACCTAAAAAGGTTACAACAACTGTCTGTGTGGGGATCCATTCAGGTTTTCCGTCAACAATAGTCTTTCGATTTAATCTTCTGGCTTTAATGGCTTTCCCATTCGCAGTGGAGCAGTCAAGAGAATTTAAGAATTCCTCCATTGACCAGTCAATAGGAATATTTTTAACAACACCCATACGGGTTACATGGAAGGGAGGAATGGATGCTTTATATTTATGCTCTTGTAATAAAGGATTTTCCATAAAAGAGTTAGCAGAGTTTGAGTTTTCGAATTCAACCACAACCCGATTGCGACCAGCAGATTTTATACCACCTTTGACCACACCAGACACCCGAGAATTGTATACAATTTGTGCGAACTTCAAAAGCCTGATTGTAAGACCCGCTGATGGGTCAGGCTCCTCTCTTGAAACATGAATTATGAATGGACCATTATCTGTGTCGCTGTATCTCAGTTTGACACCATTGAACTCAGGAAGAGTATACGAATGTTGTACTGAAGCAGCTGGAGGTACGTTGTTGTCACGCTTCGATTGGCTGATGCCATCTGTTTCCTGAGGTCGTTTAGTGGCCTTCAATATCCTTTTGGGGTCAGGCTGGGACGCAGCGACAGAGACTTGAGCATCTGACATCTCACAGTCATTTAATAACTGAGATGAAGCTTCACCTCCGCCCCCATCCGGGGGCTCCTCAAAGTCCATCACCACACAGAAAGTTAGTAAATACTTACCTCTATCACAAAAACAAACACGACACAACACAAAACAACACAAATAAATGTAATAATAAGCAGATTTTATACAAAAAAACCCAATTTAGAAATCGCGCACGTGTAGTAACCAATACCACAGACAGCAGAATCTCTTGCCAGAACGTTAGTATTATAACACTTTACGTTATTTTTGAGAACATTGCATTACACGACCCGAAACGTTACTTTTACGTATTTTTAATCTTATTTGTGCTACATTACAGTTTTGAAGTAGTTTTCTGAGTAAAATAAGATAAACGTTACTTTTTGCATGAATATTAAAGTTTTTTTTGCAAAAGTTGGGTAATTTCATGCCTTTAAATCAATTTCTTAATTTCGGTGGTACGATTTTCTAGCAGGTTTTTAAAAAAAGAAAAATATTTTTAGTTCTCTTAATATGTTAATTTTGCCTATGGGTATGGGTATGGGCGACATTCCGCTGGTCGCAGGTCGTCGCGCGAATATGAATGTGACCAGGCCCTTAAATGCTTTTATTTTATTTATATAACTAGGTGATGCCCGCGACTTCATCCGCGTGGTATTTGTTATTCCTTCGATTAACATTTTTACCCTTCTTATTGTAATGAATTCAAACAACACGATCATCCAAAAAAAGTTCTGTCTGAGTAGCATCTCTTTGAAGCACCAGCTACAAAACTAACAGCACCATCTATTGTTTGATCGGGGAACTATTCTGTAGTTCAGAATGTTAGCGAGGAAGCCTCGGTGAAATCTTCCGTTAGCGAGAAATAGATTTTTTGAAGAACTAAGTTCTGTAGTGTAGAATGTTAGTTTAGCGTGTTTGTCGCGAGCCACCCTTTTATTGTATGTTGTTATGATAATAAGTAAGTAATGAGTATAAATCTGCTTCGCATTGAAAGGGTCACTCACGATATCTTATGTGGAAACACTCACCCTCAGCGAATGTCTCCAGGTCTGGATCCTCTTTGAATTGGTTTTCTCTTAATGCTGAGCGTCACCTTTTCTCTCTCTCCTTCCTTGCAGCACAATAATGTCTGGGAAATCTACCACCTGTAAATTTAATGCACAATGAACAACATGTGCTAAGTACCACAAAAACCATTGTCTTTTATTTTTACTCTTTAACTTATTGTTTACATCTTATTCTTTAGATGATTCATTACATGTGGTAGGTAAGCTATTTTGGTTACCATATCATTATCAAATACCTTCAAAGTTATATTATTATTATGCTTATCTTATGCAAGGTATTATTGTTAACTGTATAGATAGTGTATCATTCTCTGGTTATTCTTTGACCAATCATATTGGTGGTCGAGGCATTCATCCCCAACACTTTATTATTAAACAGTGATCCGAAGACCCTATGTTTTGATGTTAGCAGTATCCGCCGGGCCATGCGGCGACTACTAACATCCTTTACGTTTGTAAGAGCCAGCTGGGCCAGAGACTAACTCTTACCAAACGTTCTGCGTATTAATGTGAGCTCACTACGCTAGTGAAACCGCCCTCCCCGTCGATGTCTGTACGACGAGGACTCGGTCCACTGTCTCTTTGCGATACACTATAAATGCTACATTTTAAGAATTGTTCAAACATGTTTCACATTAAGATCAAATAGTTTAAATATTAATATGTTTTTATGATACTTAGCTTACGATTCTGCAGGCAGGCAGGATCTTCATGTTATTACACTTAAATTATTAAATGAAAGCTTTAGATAAATTTTACTGTATTTATATAGGTACTTGGCGCCTAGTTTTTGGAATGACATTTGTCTATGACAGATAGTAAGTGTTGCCATAATTATTTACCTCTTTGGAAGATAGCATATTGGGACATCGCGATTCGTCGCGACAGTGTTTGAACAAAATATTTTTTATATAATGTGTGTGCGTGCCTATTTACTACGTCCGAAAATACTGGACCAAAATTAACAAATTAAAAGTCGTTCTCACTCTGCCCTATGGCAAATTGACGTGGTGTAGAAACGTGTGAGTTCAGTTAAAAACTATATAAAAATGTTAATATTGGTACATAACATAACTAAAACGACAATAAATAAGTAAACAAGAAAACTCTGTCTAACTCATCTATCTAGCCAGCTTGAACAGCTGGGAATATTTTTGGGAATAGAATTTCCCGAAAGCCGGTTTTGGTTTCAACAAAGCCTATTAACTTCAGAAATGATATCATTAAGTCTTAGTGTTCTAAGGCCTATAAAGAATAAAAAAAAATGAATTTTGAATCTTTTGAATCCCGGGAAAGTCGGGAATATTCCCGAGAACACTTCTACAGGTAGGCATGTTATGTTATGTTATGATGTTACCCATCCCCACCACTGACATATTTTTTCCTATGAACAACCAGTGTTGCCTTACGGCGCATCCACACATGCCGGCGGCACGGCCGGCGGCAAGGCCGGCGGCCAACCCGCCGGCCGGGCGGCCGTGCCGCCGGCAGGTTTACGTGTCCTGCGGCACGCGCGGCTTTGGTTGCACAAGGCAGTCTGACATGAGATAGAGAGAGATGAGAAGCAAACCCGGCGGCATAAGCCGGCGGCAAAGCCGGCGGCATGTGTGGATGCGCCATTAAGGTGAGGGATATAATATTATAAAGAGGAAAGATTTGTATTTGTGTGTGTGTGTGTGTGTATGTTTGTAATTAAATTATTTTCGTTTTTGGTGAGAGTACCCACTCATCCATCATCACCTCCCAACCTTTAAAAAGGAGGACTTCTGGCCGCAGGGTGTCGTGTTTCCGAGGACGTCTTGATTGTCTGTAAGGTATTTATGAATGGGCCTCTGTTATATATTTGACATGTATAACTTGTAAATAGTCTGAAATAAATGGATTTATTTATTATTATTATATTATATTATTTTATAGATTATTATCCCATGTGGTATTAGTTTATTATTAAAAATTATAGTTCCAATTCGATTCGACATATAGAAACTATGATGAATAATGATTACTACGAATAATAATATATAGGAATATGCTTTGTGCTCTAAATAGTAAAGTAAAGTAAACATTAAATTATCCGTATTGGATTTCGAAAATCCATACAGATGCGGACATATTCCTATAATATGGCCACACTAGGTGGCTGTCATTTGGCTGTCATCGTCGTCAATAATGACAGCAGAAGCCATACATTCATTGAATTCCTTCCTTGCTTGCTTGTTTGTTTGTTCTGTACGAATGGTTTTGTATTTTGTTTTGTGAGTGAAATATAGTGGAAATTGATACATTTTTAAGAAACATGAATTCTGGACCCAGCAGAATGGATTCCACCCTTACTGGTGAGCAGTTTGGCGCTACTCTATAACGATTTTCATAGTTCTAATTTGGTTCTCTGAGTGTTCCAAGGTTGCAATGAAAATTTGTGGTATTTTTTGTTCGATTCCTACACGTTTTGTTTAAACAGCTGATTTGTATTTGTGCTAAGACTGAAGCAAGCATAATAAGAAGAATGCCTGAGTGATTTTAGTTTAAAAAAAAGAAAAAAAAAAGAAATGTCTTGAGCTCTAACGCCTACACTTATTTTATAAGAAGCATAAAACAATCTCGTGTATTTATAAACTGCCTATAGCACAAGAGTGATTAGTGATTACACTGATCTTTGAGTCATTGAATTTAGCTCTTTCCCATTAACAGAAAAAAGTATTAAAACATTTATTATGTACACTAACATAAAAGTAATTTTATTCCATGCATATTTCCTATTCCCTTGCTTGGCAGATAGGTCAGAGTTTGCAGTTGTTATTAGATACATGTCAGGATCTGCAAGTTGAAATATTACCAACAACAACTGCAACAGTGTGTGTGTGGTGTGAGGGCCACTTTGCTTAAACTCAATGAAAATATGACCTTGATTTAGTGTGCATTGCAAAACAATTGTGCAGTTAATATCAGATTTTGTGCAACTCAATTGAGCGAGTTGTAGGCTGAAATGTTGGGCCCTCAATCCTCCAATGGAGGATTGAGGGCCCAACATTTCAGCTTACAACTCGCTCAATTGAGTTGCACAAAATCTGATATTAACTGCACAATTGTTTTGCAATGCACACTAAATCAAGGTCATATTTTCATTGAGTTTAAGCAAAGTGGCCCTCACACCACACACACACCTGCAACATTATAAGTTTAGCTTCATTTAAACCATGAAGGAAGAAAAAATTTTACGCGCCCAAATGGAGTAGTAATCAAAACGTACTATGGGTGCCGGCTATGAGACAATTTTGCAACTCACACACACATTCACACTTTTCTTTCAAATACTCGTACATGGACAACATCACTGTCATAAAATATCAGAAATAAAATAAATAACACGAAATGGTCAATTGTGCGGTGAAATTGTGCCGAAACCATACCGCAAGCAAAACTACAAAGCTTGCTGGTATCACATTTTTCTGGTGAGTAGTAAACCGCTTGGTTTTTAAATTTTTCGTGGTCAAGTTTTTAGCAGAAAATTGTTGTTGATTTTTAGTGATGTGAAGTAGTCGATAAAAAATAATATAAAATCGAGTCATCAGCTAATTACTTTTTTATTTCATTTATTTATCGCAGTTTTCCAAAAGATCTGGCGCAAAAACGTAAATGGGTGCCAACATGCGGGAGAGACAAAGATTGGATTCCAACCAAATATAGCAGAGTCTGCTCAGCTCATTTTAATAACAGTATTCGCGTATTCGCTCTACTAGTCCGGGAGCCGAGGGCCTAAACACCTACCTCATCGAGTACCCCAATAGGCTATCTCTAGGTCGTTAACCGTCACTTAAACACTGAAAAAAAAATAGTCTGCCAGAGCCGATCCTGCCGGGTCATCGAAATTTTTGACGTATTTTTTTCGTGGAACTTACCTCATAAAGTACCCGAATGAAAGTGGTGGCATCAGTTAACCATTGATTAATAAATGTATAAAAAAATTGGTCTGCCACTGCGCAACCTGCCGGAAGTACTTGGCAGACGCCCTGAAATATGCCCATTATTGTCCATCCGACACCCTTCACCTACCTCATCGAGTACCTCGATGGGACCAACGCCAAAAAATAACCAAAATGCCTGTGATAATGGATCACAAGGTCTGCCAGGTCAAAACTTGCCGAAACTTAGTGTTTAAATCATTTAAAGTAATTTTTTTCATTTTTTAAAGCATGACTCGCCATCAAACTGATGAACAGGTTGGCGAGAATTTAACATTTGTTAAAATGTATTTACCCTTTTGGATAAACGAATAAAAAAGAAATAAAAAAAAAGAAAAAAATACTTCAAATGATTTAAACACTAAGTTTCGGCAAGTTTTACACTGAGATACATTTCAAATCTGTTGGTCGATATTATTAGATTTTTGTTTTTTGGGGGGACGTTTTGACACATCGTCCTTTACGAGAAAAATAGGTGGTCAAGTTTTTTTACACGTAATGTAAATATGTTATACAATAATGTAAATAGTTAAAAATATAAATTAAAAATATTGTTTTAAAATTTGTAATGTATTTTTATTTGTTTATGTTTAATCTGACGCGGTCCTTGCAATTTTATATCTAATTCCGATAAGTGATAGATTTCATCCTCACTACCTGGATGTGTGATCTCGAACTAACGTACGTGGATAACGCTTTTTACTGCTCACGTGCAAGGTGTGGAATGATCTCCCTCTCGAGGTGTTTCCTTTGCACAACAATTTGGGGTCCTTCAAAAGACAAGTCTACAGACATCTCAAAGGCCTGCACCGTGTCTGCTACCCTAAGTTGCAGATGTCCTGGACGACAGTGACCACTTACCATCAGATGTGTATGTGTGATCAATAGCCATGGTGATAAAATTTGTGATGGTCATAAGATGTATGTGTACAATAGCCATGGTGATAAAATTTAAGTAAATAATCGATAAATATACGTTACGCTTCATACCACATCACATCACTATTTTCAAATTCAGCAACCATGAAGTTTTTTGTTTTTTACATGCCAAATAAAGACAAATAAATGTCATACTTTATTGATATTTTGTTTTTAATTGGGCATGTCATAACATGAATGTCTCTATCTTTTTCTAACTTAACGTATTCAAAGATGTGTGATAGAGTTAAAAGATAAACCCCGTCTCCCGCTTCCACCTACCCTCCCACCCCTCTGAGCGGCCGCATTGGTTTCGATACAAAATAGGCATGATAACTACTCCATATGGGCGTGGAATTTTTTTTTCCTTCATGATTTAAACCCTCTGTAGTCTGTACCACTGCGGTTAACATAGGACAACAACACACAAAAAGGAAAGCTTGACCAAAACATAAAAATATGCACC
This sequence comes from Teleiodes luculella, assembly GCA_948473455.1. Taxonomy (NCBI): domain Eukaryota; kingdom Metazoa; phylum Arthropoda; class Insecta; order Lepidoptera; family Gelechiidae; genus Teleiodes; species Teleiodes luculella. The sequence continues at coordinate 2,089,994 of OX419583.1, read as the reverse complement.
ATGTTGTCGATATTCAATGAAATTTATTTTATAATCAGTGGTCGGAAAGAGGGGGCTGTTTTCCATCTTATTGTTCTATGCACCGATATTTTAATTTAATTTTCCTTTGTCTGAAGTTAGGAATAATATTTAGATAAAAAATATATATAATATGTATACCTATTAAAGACGATTCCCAGTAGTACCGAAACAAAATACGGAAATTCAAGGCCATATATATAGTTTTGATAATATTGCCCCCTACTTTCCAATCTCTGTTTATAATAGTGTTTGTTGTTTGAATTAGAGCTAAAGGCTTAGTTCTTATAATGAAACATAAAGTTAGCTTGTAAACTTTACTTTACCTTAGCTCAAAAAGCTTTTCTAACCAACCATTTTCTGCATTGACAGGTATGTGGGTGAGTTTTTTCACCGCAGCTGGTATACCGTCAGATGTTGGAGCCACATACGCCCTCACCTTTACGGAGAACCGTATTCAGAATGACATGCTGCTGGATTTGAACAAGGAATACCTGAGAGACATGGGCATCACCAGGATGGGTGACGTTATTGCAATCTTGAGGTAAGACAGGGGGAAAGAAGGAGTAATATTTGTTTTATTCAGTAATTAGCAACGCCGCTTCTATCGGACATGAGTGGTGGTGCGGACCAGGGATCGAAACCGGTTTTGAAATCCCTGATAATATCGTTCGAAAAACAGATATAATTCCGTTCTCCAATTAACCGGCAATAGATGGAACTTAATGAAACAAAACCAAAAATATTCTGGTTACGCGGTTTTTGTTAAAGAACGGAATGATATCGGTTTCGATCGGTTTTGTAATTATTAAAGTAATTGTTTTTGCGGCAGGCGAAGGCCAGGGCTGCCGGTTGCTTTGCATATTATGTTCCCCCAGGACTAAGCCTACCGTTAGTGATCTTAGCTATAGTCGGATAGGGTTTGAACTAGCGTGATTTAACAAGTGTATGAAAAACCGGTTCCGATCCCTGGTGCGGACATTATATGATTGTTGTGTTGTCTTAGGCACGCCAAGCAAGTGCACGAGAGCACGGCGCGCGACCGCGTGCTGAGCTCGACCGCTGCCAGCAAGGTGCCCGTGGCTGCCGTCGCCGGCCGCGCCACGCTCGCGCAGCCCTCCTCGCGTCAGTACACATTCAAATAACTAATAATGATTATTTTACAATCACGATCTATTTTTCCCTCAAGGCCGGATCCAGCTCTGGCGCCAGGGGAGGGTCACATTCACAGCAATCACAGCCACAAAGAATTTTTGAATTGTCTAGGTCGAAAATTCTAAAAATTTCAGAAAAAATCTCATAGCTCGAAAAGCGAATTCATGGTGGTGTTTCGGACACTGCAACTAAAAGGTGTTTTATCTCTGTGATTAAGCTTGACGCTCCTTTTCGGTACATCCTGTATAACACATCCTGTGTAAAACATTGTTTCTCCATATTAATTAGTGGTCCACCTAGGTCATGGACCCAGCCCTATGACTAGGGTATCGAGAACCGGAACTGTACAAGGGAACCGGGATTTTCGGTACCGGTCCATGCTGGAACCGGGATTTCCCGCGATTTTCGGTAATTTCGGTATCGGCGTTTTTTTTGACAATACATATTTTATTTTATTTTCTTTGTCATAAGAGGACTATCAGAATAAAATTAACTTACCTATACCTACAAAAAATCACAAATAAAATAGTTCCTACTTTTAATAAGTCATAAAAATAAAATCATCGAATAAGACCAAAACAACAATCCTGATCCCAAGATGAGTGGGAATCCACTTCCAAGGATTTTATTTCACCTTTTTTTCTTGAAGTGTCGATTCAGCGAGATTAGATTAGCAAGGACCAGTACCCCCCACAGATATCGTATTAAATCCTTGCGCCTGCAGGTATTAGGGTAGGGTAAACATCTCGCGCAGCAACACCAGCTAGGGGGTACAGCTGTTCTGAGTAGGTTTTTTGGCTCGGCCAGTGTCATCTAGAGTATCCACCACCTTTGCGTGTACTAATCGGCTACTAATGGGGTAGGCATATTCACTTGCCAAAAGGAAGACAGCCAGTTCAGATTTTTACAAGACTTGTGATGACTGATGAGCCACTCCATTTGCTGGCGGCGCAGTTGATACCTAGTACGTGTTGACTGCATTTACAGTACTTCTTAATCATATAAAAGTAAGAGGTATATTCAACAAAATGCCAAATTAGGCACCGAGTAGAGCAATAGCTACACTACCCTTCTGACTCAATCGAAGGAAGACATGGAGCTTTTACTGACACTTCTGGAGACAACAAGCCACTCCTTCGGTCTTACGATTAACAGAGACAAGACCAAGATGATGATAATGGATCGAACTGAACTGAATCATCCTAACATCACTATGATTGGCAACTGTGAAGTTGTTCAATCGTATGTATACCTTGGTTCCACCATCACGAACACTGGTGCTTGTGAGGATGAGATTCGAAGGAGATGTGCTATCACACGATCTGCTGTTGACAGGCTGAAGAGGATCTGGTGCAACCGTAACATCACTAAAGCCACGAAAGTCCGCCTCATGAGAAGCCTAGTTTTCCCAATTTTTCTTTATGGCGCAGAAACGTGGACGGTTCGCCTCAAAGACCGACGCAAAATCGATGCACTCGAGATGTGGTGCTGGCGGCGACTGCTTCGGATCCCTTGGACAGCACTTAGGACTAACGTCTCGATTCTGGAGGAGCTAAAAATAAAACAAAGGTTATCGTCGACTGTGCAAACACGAATCCTCAAATATTTCCGTCACGTTGTTCGCAACGAACTCTCCATGGAGCGACTCGTTGTCCAGGGACAGGTGGAGGGGAAGCGGTCGCGCGGGCGCTCACCTACGCGTTGGACCGACCTCATTAGAGCTGCAACACAAACCTCCATAGTCCAGAGTTCGCGAGACGCCGTACACCGTGAGAAGTGGAGACGCATCGCGGGAGCTTCACTCGCCAACGAAAATGCAGCATCGTCAACCACGACCACTCTGTCGAGAGTGAACGACTAAGGAGGAGAGCAATAGGCAATGAACTGGCCTCGCCACTGGATAATCAAAGTTTTAATTTGATTCCGAAGGCGTAAAAAGTTTGGGTTTTTGGAGAGTTCAGTTTCAAAAGCTCGTCATAACAACTACAACAGTGTCTGCCATCTTAATCTGCACATGCGTGCTAAATTTTATTGTATACTAGCTGTCCGCCCGCGGCTATACGCCCGCGTCGTTGTTTTTTTTTTTTTTCGTTTTTTTTTTACCTTTTAAACCTTCCCTGGACTTTCATGAATATTTCAAGACCAAAATTAGCCAAATCGGTTCAGCCGTTCTCGAGTTTTAGCGAGACTAACGAACAGCAATCCATTTTTATATATAAGACTAGCTGTCCGCCCGCGGCTATACGCCCGCGTTGTTTTTTTTTCCATTTTTTTTTTACCTTTTAAACCTTCCCTGGACTTCCACGAATATTTCAAGACCAAAATTAACCAAATCGGTTCAACCGTTCTCGAGTTTTAGCGAGACTAACGAACAGCAATTCATTTTTATATATAAGATAAGAAGATTTATACGAAAGACTGATATGGTACCTATATCCAGGGAACATGCATCTAACAAGCTGGTTTCGTTAAAGAGAGAGGCACCTGTGACTGTAAACAGAACCTTGATGTGCACCAGATGAAAGTGCTTCAGCCTAGCGCAGGAGTTCAGCATTTCTGCGTCATTTCCCCTGCTGTCTTAACATCTTAACAGCTTTCGAGCAAGAACTTGTCAGACGGAATCACTATTGGAGGCCGCTAAATTTCAAATTTGCGATTCGTAGGTGACACGCAAGCATCCAGATTAGTAAATGTTTCAAAATACGAAAGTACATTTTATTATAGTTTGAGTACCGAAGGAACCGAAAATCCCGGTTCTTGATTTTCAAATCCCGGTTCTTTTCTACAACTAAAGAACCGGGAAATCCCGGTATTTTCGGTTCCGGGATTTCCCGGTTCTATACCCTACCTATGACCCCCCTGGATCCGCCCTTGTAATTCCCCTCCCGTAATTACTGTTTATTAGGGGCCTTATTTCACTGGCGACAGAAGACCGAAGACGAAAGGGACGCAGTTATGGGTTAGAATGAGATACAAATACACCGCGCTCACTCTTGCGCATAACTGCGTCCCCTTCGTTTTTTGTCTTTGTCGCCAGTGAAATACCAGCCTAAACTGTCCATCAAACTACTAATAGAGACCGCTCCACCACTCATGGACTGCGGAAAAACGTGAGAACTAAAATGACAACTCCCTATGTGAAGGTGATAGATAAGTGTTAATTTTCGGTGCGTTATGCGATTGCAACGCCGCGGCTATCGGCCATGAGTGGTGGTGCGGACTCTACAATAAAAAAATAAAATAAAAAAAAAACAGTGTAAGTCTACTGTTTTTTTTATATTTTTTTTGCTTCTCGAGCTTGTCGCTTCTTACGTAGTAACCATATAGATTTTTTAAGACAAGCGTAGATGGTTATATAAAGAAATAAGATTGCATTTAAAAAAATCAATAAATAAATCGTCCAAGTACGGCAAACAAAGCAACACAATATAGAAGTTAGTAAGTAAGTACGTAACTCTTTATTGCTTACACATAATAAGATTTTTCACAAATAACTTAGGTATAAAATGTGCGCAAAGGCGGTCTTATCGGTACTTAGCAATCTCTTCCAGACAACCTTAGAGTATAGGAAAACAATGAAGGAGCATAGCAGTTAGATTCGCTATTTGTTATAAATGTAAAGCCTGACCAAAGAAATAAGAAACCACGTGTATATTTTTACGACTATGGCAACCATTTTCCTTATAAAATTAGTTGCATTGAAATTCCGCAATATGGCGAGGTTTCTTATTTTGACTTTCTTACTTGACTGAATTTGTGGTTTAAGTTCTGGTGTCAATAAAGAATATTTGTATTGTATTGTATTGTTCAGCGGCGAGCCGTATGCTGGAGCACTACACACGCAACACGCAACCCAAGGAGAGCTCGCCCGTGCAGCTGCACAAGAGGAAGATCCCCGAACCCGTCGCCGGGTGAGCCTACACATATTTTTCTATTTTAACAAGGAACAAACAGTCACATACATAAAGTGGTACAAAGAATATATTCGATTACAGACCTATAGTTCCCTTGAAGAGGTGATAAATGATTAAACAAGGAGTTCTTTACACAGATGAGGAATTCACATAAAAAACTTTAACAAAAGCACATTAGAGACAATATAGGTACAATCCATGAATGCAGCACACAACACCATGTGCAAGATACAAATTACTCGGTAGAAAAACATGATTAAGATACGGACATGAAAATGATAATAAATATCTATGTAAATATGAAGTAATATGGTTTGTAAATCATCATCATCATCATCTCAGCCTGTAGACGTCCACTCCTCCCTCCCCCTGTGATCTCCACAATGATCGGTCCTGCTTGGCCCGCATCCAGCGGCAAACCGCGACCCTCACCAGATCGCCTGCCCACACTGCGTCTTCCGGCGCGCGGCCTTCATTCAAGAACCTTTCTGCCCCAACGGCCGTCGGTTCTACGCGCAATGTGCCCCGCCCACTGCCACTTAAGTTTAGCGATTCTTCGAGCTACGTCAGTGACTTTAGTTTGCTTGTGGATCCTTTGTATTCTCAGACGCGATCATTCTATGTTTTATTCAGAACTAGCGACCCGCCCCGGCTCCGCACGGGAAAATGGTTATTGTGGGTTATCCTTCAGTATATTATGCATGTATTATACATATAAACCTTGCTCTTGAATCACTCTATCTATTAAAAAAAACCGCATCAAAATCCGTTGCGTAGTTTTAAAGATTTAAGCGTACAAAGGGAGGGACATAGGGACATAGGGACAGAGAAAGCGACTTTATTTTATACTATGTAGTGACTAAACACTAGCCTACTGTGCTACCTACTGTCACATAAACTTACTGTTTTCTTTTACAGACCTAAAACTGAATTAACAATAAAGAAGGCACGTGTTATTCGCTTCGGGACTCCTCCACAAACGAAAGCAGAAGAAGGTACGCTTTTATTTTATATGCAACATGTTTAACCAGTCGAACAAATTGAGTAGATTTTTTCCAAATTTGTTAACTTTATAAATAGTTTAATATGTTGAAAACTGAAACTTGAGATAAATTTAAATCATACTAATATTATAAAGAGGAAAGATTTGTATTTTTGTGTGTGTATGTTTGTGTGTGTGTGTTTGTAATGACTAATGAATAAACTCAAAAACTACTGAACCGATTACAAAAATTCTTTCACCATTAGAAAGCTACGTTACTCTGAGTAACATAGGCTACCTTTTACCGCGGGAAAATGCCTCATTCCAAAGGAAAAACTGTTAACGCGGGCGGAGCCGCGGCGGAAAGCTAGTTACATTATGAAACGATTAGGACTCACTTCATATTACTTTAAAATAAGCGCATGCAAAATAGTGTGTTACTTCAATAAAAGGAACTCTCCCGTCATTACAGCAGTGCCAGCTAAGCAAACAGTATTTGCACGACTTGGGAACTCGGAACCGGCTGGCCCGACCACAGCCAAAGCGGCCTCCCAGCCCAAACCAGCCCCCGCCACCATCCCCAAGCCCGACACCAAGCCAGTCTTCGCCCGCCTCGGCTCCAAAACCGAACAAGTCATACCCATACCAAAAGACGCTCTCAAATACGAAGGCATACTAAAAAGCGCACTGCCGCCTACCAAAAAAGTTGTAACAGTCACCACCACCAAAGCCAACGTCCGCAAGATCGCCTGCACCATGCGAGCCGATGAGACCCCGGTGTCAGTCAAAGATAAACTGGCGCTGCCCAAATCCAAATCGGTCAAATTCTCGAACACGATACAGTACAAAGAGATTGAAGCTAATAAACAAATGACAATCACTGTAAAACCGAAAGTCTCTCCGGTTTTTAATAAACCAGAGAGGAGGTTGTCTATGCCTGAAGGTTCTAATGTCAAAGAGAGGTTAGGAGTTAAGCAACCCAACAACTTGACTATCACAAGGAATGTTTTTAACAGGCTGGGCGCTTGATAGTATTTATTTTTATACAGGTGTTGTGTTGATAAAGCAATATTAGTGCCGTTGTATTGTGAAGGATGAAAACTTTAAAATGGTACTTGAAAATCAGTTTTATAAGTTACCTAATATTAAGATTGACTCATAAAATTGATAGACATTTAAATTTATGTTGTGTGTGCGAGTGGTGCTTAAAATGACTTTTAGAAGTGTTGTCTGAATGTCTTCAAATATCAATTAATAATTATTTTTTACCATGGAACTAATAATTTTAAAGAGTCTAGATTGCATTGTTTTCAAGAGCAGAAGATATAGCTGTTTCTGTACCAGCGCAGGTTGATAGGTAAGTATTTTTTTGTACATACATGATTTGTATTTCTTCTTTTGTGTTAGTTTGTAAATTATAACAAGAATTTGAACTTTATGCTGTTGTAATAATTTGACAAAAAGTGATGTTCATACATCAAGAAGAAGTTTCATTTAATGTGATTTTCTATGCTACAAAGTTGCGTACAAAAAGCATTCTTTATAATCCTTATTTTTGTGTGTATTGTCATGTTTTTTTTTAATTCTAGCTGGCTGTATTTACAAAGAGTTTTAATTGCTTATGTGTATCACAAGATCTAGTCTAGGCTTACGAAGAATGTACTAGTTTTAACATGTTTAAATATTTTAATTGATTTTGATCTTGATCTCCAATAATAAAAATCATTGTTCTCAATGCCGGCAAGTAAACATATTTTGAAGCGTAAAGACGTAAGCTCGTAGTCATGGCTGCTATAAACCGTGATAGAAATTTTATAAAAAAAATGGAGTGTTTTTGATTTGTCGAACTGAGCAATTATTATTAACTGTTACAAATTATCTAGTGTAAATTTATAAGCGCACAATACTTCAAGGACACCTACCCACATTTTTCCCAAGAAACATACCTTTAAATCACATACCTTTAAATCTCAAAATTAAAATTCAACTTTTCATACAAAGTAGTCGGTCAAGTAAAAAAATCGAACACGTGATACAAAAAAGTCGTTAATATGAAGTAAAAATCTCTAAATTTAAATTCAACTTCTCATACAAACTTGCGTCACGTGACCGAGTTAGGGGTAGAGTCTTCCGCTTGGGGTAGAGTCTTCCGCTCCCCCGCAAGTCCGGTGAAGCTTGATCCGTCGTACTTTTTCGACTCAAGCATAGGTCAATTAAAAAAAGCAAGTGACCGACTACTTACTTTGTATGAAAAGTTGAATTTTAATCTTGAGATATGAAAGTATATAAGTTTCTTAGGGAAAGTTATTTAGTTTCATGGGTAGGATTGTGCTTTAATAAAATTACACATGTATAATAGTCACGGATTACGTTATGCAGGTTTTAGGGACACTAATATCACTGTTCTTAAGTGAAAGTAGCCTGTTTGTTTGTGGCCCGTCTGTTATTTTGATAATCCGACACTTTGTCACACTGCGCCAATTTTAACTTCTATTTAAATACATTTTAAAATTTTGCATTTACGTTTTGTACTCTAATTTTATTGATAAATTTTAAAAATGTTTGCTCTCTTAAAATGACTTTTAACAGGATAAATTAACAGCGCGATCCGGTGCGGTAGGAAAGTTTATATGCAGCCTGTCACATAGAAAATGGGAGCAATCTGTAGTTGCAGATTGCATATAATCGTCCTGCTTGCCGCCTCTCTCGCGTTCGTGTATTTCAAGTTTCATAAACTGTAAATAATATTATACCATTATTTCACTTCCCTGAGACATTCATATCCTCTGTACTGGTACTCTATGTACTAATATTTACATGTGAAATTGTTTCTGTTGATCGTTTTAATTTAGAAACATAAGTTTTTACATTTTATATGAAAATAGGAGGAGCGATATCACTCGTAACCGTATATTCGATTTTATGTACTCGTAATTGTGCATGAGTCGGGATACTGTCACTTGTCAAGTTCCTTATTTTATCGTTATGTGAGCCTAAGTAAATATAAAAAAAAATCTTAACAAATGCATTATAATATAACATAATTAATACCTTATTCTTTTTATTGGAAAATACCAACTGCTATTTAATTTTGTTTAACTAAATGAATGAAACGAAAGCCATTAAGAATATTTTCTGCGAAAAATGTTTTATAAAAAATAAAATAAAATAAATTTGTTAAACAATATTTTTTATTTATATCAATACTTACTACTTTCTTTAAAATTAATAAATAATAATTATAAATATGTGGGACATCTCATACACGGCCATTTGACCCCAAACTAGGCAGAGCCTGTACTATGGGTGTCAGATAGCTGATATACATACATATATAACATCCAGACAAGGCAAACACAAGTGCTCATCACACGAATGTTTGCCCTGGGCGGGATTCGAACCCGTGACCAAGGCAGACGTACTACCAACTAGGCTACGAGGCCGACAAACTTTAAACTTCGCAGGATTTCTTTTAATATCAAATTAGGTAAACACATATTACCTACAGGTTTTTTCTGTACAAACAAACAAACTCCAAGTATTTTCTTCTGTGCCCAAGTGATGAAATTGGGGCCTAAAAATGTGTACAGAGAAGAAATACATTTTAACTTAATAAGGCATCTTAAAATATACACAACACGTTCTTAACACTAACAATGCGTTTACGAAGGAAAACAGGCAATGAAAGTAAAGAGGAACTTAGACTACAATCTCACTATGAATGATACACAAATGTGTAATATTATAATAATAATTGCTCACAGCGCAATGTTATCTAAGATCCAAGTGTATATTAGAGAAATATGCCATACAATAATTTCACAAAGATTTATAACAATGTTGTAAACTACTGCACTGTTTGTCTTCCTATCATTTAAAGCCCGACAATAAAATTTTACAAAAGCCGGTTACGTGTTCCGTTTCCGTACCTACGTACGAAGTTTTTCATCATCAGGCAAAACAACTAGACTGATAGAATACAATATACTTTATTGCACACCAGAAAAGAAAACAGAACAGTAAAATTCACAAAAATAATAATAAAGAGAGTGTACATGTAGGCGGCCTTATTGCTAAGTAGCAATTTCTTCCAGGCAGCCTTAGATTGTAGCTGGACGTTTTCAAATTCATGACACAAAAGCGGACCAGCCCTCGTAACATGCAGTGCTATGTTAAAGTTTGTCGCACATTTAACTGTCAAAAAATTGCAAGAAACCTGCCATATTGAAATATCTTCCAATAGGATAAGAGAATACGCACGACAAAATTAATTATGTCACGCGTGGACCGGGCATGTTGGAGGGGCTGTATCATATAATGAATTTTAAATATAGAGGCCACATCAGAGTACCTAACCTCCCCACGCGAATTCAACACGCACTTGCCCGTTAAAAAATAAAACAGGTTCTCTGGACATCGCCACAACTCGCAAGACCGGCCAGTGTCGTGTAGACGTGGTGTAGACAGCAACGGGAGCCTCTAGTAGCTAGGCTACTGGCTACTGCCTAGCAGGTGCTAGCAGTTCGACCTGTGTAAACTAGCCATTACGTTAACAGCTCATACAATGTGTCTCCCCAGCCCACTGACGCGTATTATAATTATTTTTCTCTTTGCACTGAGGGGCTTGGCCTCGAACCCTCGAACCCCTTTTTTTTCGTATTGACCGATTTTTGTTTTGACAGCGAGTTACTTTGTTATTTCAAATCAAAGAGGTTGGAAAAGCCGCGCTTCGATATTCTCACTCCTCTGTTTCAAATGTACAGGTGAAACGGGGGTGATTAGACTTTAGTAGACCACGCTGGTCCAAGAGCGTCGGTGGCCAAGTGGCTAGGCCCGTTGACTTCCGTTCCGAAGTTCGATGGTTCAAACCTCGGCACGTACCAATGTGTTTTCGATTTTCGAATTCATATGTATGTTTATTCGACGCTCTTACGGTGAAGGAAAACATCGTGAGGAAACCTGCACACACCTGCGAAGAAATTCAAAGGTTGTGTGTCAAGTTGACCAACCCGCACTGGGCCAGCGTGGTCGACTAAGGCCTATTCACCCTGTTATCAGGGTAGGCTCGAGCCCCTCGGTGGGGACATATATGAGCTGTTAACGAAGCTGGTCCAAAGGTTGGTCAATCTCACACACAACCTTCGTGTTACTTCGCAGGTGTGTGCAAGTTTTCCGATGGTTTCCGATGGTTTCCTGCACCGTAAGAGCGTCAGACAATGTGTTTTTGGTATTCTAAGGGTGCCCCTTAAATTGCATAACATAAATATCCCTATTATGAAATTCCATAACAGATTTGCCATAACTTTAAATAGTATAACAATTAGAATCCATAATTCAAAAATACATACCATTATTTTGCATACTTATTAAAATCCATAATTCTATAATGTTTCGAAATCATAAATTTAAGATATTTTGGTAAAAAAGAACATAAGAGAAACAGCATTTTTGGTGATAAAAAATAATAATTTAATAAATGTGTGCTGTATTTGTCAAATTTATATTTTTTAATTATTATACATACTGACAGTATTCGTATTAAATTAAGGGCTTTTAAATGTATGTGTTTCAAAATTATGGATTTTAATCGTTATGACATCTATCGATTATGGATTTTCAATATATATATTTTCAATTATGGGTTTTAATATAGACCCGTATTCGAATTTGTCACGTGCCGAGGCTTGAACCGGCAAACTTCCGAATGGAAGTCAACGGCCACTTGGCCACCGTTAAACTAGTCATTAATTCCATTCCACAAAACTTTCGAGTTTTTATTTTTCAGATTGGGCTAATCGTGTTCTTTGAGGTAGAGCTTCTCATATAAACCAAGCGTTTTTGTACGATTAACTACCTACATTCTGATTGCACTAATATGCAAAGATGTTCAATGGACCACGACACGACTGTGGTTCCGTTCGGACGCTGAATTATAAATAAAGCGCTGTAGGAACTAATGTCACATATCTGTTGTTGTGCGTGTCCAGGTTAGGGTTACCAAAATAAACTTAACGGCATGTATTTAAATCGATATCATGAAATACCAAAATGCACATTAAAAAAAAGGTTTGCACTCTAAACCTAACTAACCTAACCAATGTTAAGTGCGCAATGCAGTTATTTTGGTGAGCATATCGTATTTTTTTTAGTGAAGGTTTAATATTTCCCAAACTTAACTGCTGATCATTAGCTTCGACGTCGAAAAATGTTTTGTAAAATATTAAAGGAAATTTAAAATTTAAATCCTACGAGATTTTTATAAATAAATAATGCTAATAAATAAATAAATGATGTAAAAAAAAACAAACTGTCGCTGCTAAGTCGATGAATCTAGGCTTCACTGGAATTGTAAGAGAACTTATCAAAATCCCGTATCTGCCAAACCGCGCGCGAAGGGTAAAAACATGGATCAAACGACCCAAATTGTGTTTTTCAGAAAACGGTTAGCTCACGGTTAGCTATACAAATGACTGAAGTCGAAACGACCTCTTATCTTATTTTTGTTTTTCAATTTCAATATACCTACACAATAAATGAATGAATAAATCGACTTATTTCTTACATTACATTACGTTACATCCATATAAATAAGTAAAATATTTGTTACAAAATACTTTTCTTGTAAGCTTTCGAAAATTCTCGTAGTACCTAAGTGGTGACGTGGGCAGGCCCCCCACAAGGTGGACCGACATCTGGTGAGGGTCGCGGGAAGCCGCTGGATGCGGGCAGCGCAAGACCGATCGTCGTGGAGATCTTTGGGGGAGCAGTGGACGTAAAGACGTCCGAAAGCGGCTGAAATGATGATGATGAAGTGGTGACAACCCTAATAGCAGCAGTGAACGCGTGTTCGTGCAAATCGGAACTTCGTTTCCTACACAATTATTGCTAATTATCGAACAAAAGTTCGCACTATACATGGGTGGGCTAATAATTAGTCTGTGTCGCTTTTATTGGTTCAGTCAGTCAATAGAACGTGTTATCGGCTTCAATATCGTTCATCAATCATTATAAACGGCTCTAATGAATCAACATGAAGTATTATATGAGAACGGTGTAATTTTTGTTGTAAAGCCTGACCAAAGAAATAAAAATCATGCTCTGGGGGCGCTACGTTTATATTTTTGCGACTATGGCAACAATTTCCCTTATAAAATGTTCCATTGAAATTCCGCAATATGGCGAGGTTCTTTATATCTCTCGTCGGGCTTTATCTTGAGAAGCTGAGAAGTAAAAGAGGTTCCTTTTGGTTAGGTGCTAGCCTTCTGCTTTTTCCAGAGAAATCAGTTATATTTTTACACGCTTTATATTAGCTTCACTTGTAAGTAACTATGTAAGTATGTAAGAAAATCTTGGAATCTTAATTTGACCCACTTCCCGGTCTTCGATTAGGATGAAATTTTGCACACGCTCTGAGTTTGGATGACAATACATGACTAGCTAAGAAACGTCATTACAAATCCAATATGGCGGCCTCCCCATTACATGTATGTAAAAAATCTTGGAATCTTAATTTGACCCACTTCCCGGTCTTCGATTAAGATGAAATTTTGCACACGCTCTGAGTTGTGATGACAATACATGACTAGCTAAGAAACGTCATTACAAATCCAATATGGCGGCCTCCCTAAGATGGCGAACTGGCTGTTTGTAATCCACCCCCATGATATGGGTATCAAATGAAAGGTTTTGCTGTCAGGAATACGAAAAAAATAGTCACGTGACTTAAATCCAATATGGCGGACGTCGAAGATGGCGGACAGGAAGCGTGTTTTTTAGTTTTTTAAACTGTGTATTATTTTGATAGTTATGAACAGTGGACTTAGAAACTATGACATAACGCAGTAGGTTACACAAAAATGTAAAAACGATACGACCCTGCTTCCTAAACTAAGAAAGAATATTCCTTTCATAAAACATTTATTTGACGTGATTTAACGAAGACCTACATACATACTTACCTACTGTTATTACACAAGGTAAAAAAAAATACTTCACCACGGTTCAAACTTATTTGAGAATGTTTGGGTGGTGAACTGGTGATAAGAATTCTGAACTAGTTCATTTTCAGTAGCTCTGTTTGAGAAGTGTTCAACTTTCACTAAAACACTGCATTGTAAGTCTAGACTGCTAGACTGGTGCAAGTGAGTTCCCTATGCGCATTGACCATGACCAGAGGAAAGTACAAGGCGAGAGTGATGCTAAACGGGATATCATTACACTAAAGAGAGTTGTAGATAACTTGTAAATGATAGGACATAGGCCCTTTCGTCGGTGGTCAAGTGGCTAGGGCCGGTGACTTCCATTTGGAAGTTCGCGGGTTCGAGCCTTGGCACGTACTAATGTGTTTTCGATTTTCGAATTCGAATGTACGTTTATTCGACGCTCTTACCACAGACAGAATTTCAATAGTTGCATTAGTTCCATCATGGAACTATTCAATGGAACTAGTGGGAACGATTGTATAATAATAGTACTCTTACGTTGAAGAAAAACATCACGACTCACGAGGAAACCTGCACACATCTGCGAAGTAATTCAGAGGTTGTGTGAAGTTGACCAACCCGCATTGGAGCAGTGTGGTCGACTCACCCTGATTTCAGGGTAGGCTCAAGTCCCTCGGTGGGGACGTATACCTACCTATGCACTAAAAAAAGTAGCACATATTTTAGGGACTTGCGAACTTTTGTTAACGTGTTACAAAACGGTTTGGCTATGTGTTTACATCTTACTTAACTAAAGTAGTTATGTGTTACTGGTAACCAAACTTTTTTTCATTTTTGGGTGCCAGGTGGATGGAAGTGGAGATATGTCATCAATTCATCATCATTACAATCGAAACTAGATTAACAGCCTCCGTGGCCGATTGATAAAAACGCTCGTTTTACACCACGGAGGTTCCGAGTTCGAATCCCGGTGGGGACATGCCGAACAAATGACACTTTATTAGACTTTCTACAGTTTGGTTACAGCCCGCTGTATCACCCGATTGTCCGGATAAAAAATATAATTCCGTGCTTCGGAAGGCACGTAATGCCGTTGGCCTCGGGCTATCATGCCATGAAGCCTGAAAACAGTATTTGTAAGGTAGGTTACTTCGAAACTCACACGCTAAGCAAGCAAACAACAATCCATCTACAACCTCAAAGACCAAGCATTTCCAAAAGCACTGCCTGTGTGGAGATTCTTCCGTCGAGTTCTTTTCCACAGAAGACAGCCATACTTTTTAATTCGTCAGAAAAGATAATGTAAATCTTACTTTACTAAGTGATGTAAATATCCTACTATAAAAATAAATATTTTTTGAACTCGCATCCCGCTGGTCGATCCACCGTTGCTAGCTTGTATTCTGAACACTCACTCTTTTAGAAGTAAATAATTGCATCAAACACATACCTAATACATTTATACAAATTCTTTAAAATCCCGCAGAAAATACTTTTGTAAGTGGATAGATTCCAATTTGCGCTCTTGCCAGATGTGAAGCAAGCAACAGCTTAGCCACTATACCTTTGACGACGCGACGCTAAGTTCACACGACTTCCAATCCAACTGGGTATCAGTATTATACTTAATTGATTTTGAAAGCGTTTTGTAATCACTGAACGTTTTTCTACACCACCAAAGCACCAAAGAGTTGCGGTGCCAACCAGCTAACGTATTTGCAAATACTGTTTTCATGGGTCATTCGTTTTGGATTAGTCCGCCACAATGAAATCTAACTTGCCGTGTCTTAGTATTCTTGCGTTTGCTTTGTTTCCCAAGCCTGTAATCACTGTGTAACTGGCAGCAAGAATCCCTTCGCCCTAAGCTTCTTTTTTCGATCGTGAGTAATTGTGCATCTATTCCAAGATTCGATTTACCGCCTTATTTTCTTTGCCATTGCGCAAGCAACGCGTTATTCGACAAACGCTATTGTTAGGCTGTCACGAGGGATTGGCGCCAATAATTTCGGACGTAGGAAGTAATTTATTTTCTCAATTGAATCTAGTATTAATTTAAAAAGAATAAATGTGAATAAAAAAGGGATGATATAATGCGGATAGTGGAAGACTGGAGTTTCGACCGCGCGGCTGAGCGATTCGATATAAGCGAGCGCAATCGGCGCGCGACCACAGTACCGCTCCCACCGTCTCCAGACGACGTCGCTCGCCATGGGGAGAAAGGTAAATGTTCCTATCATCAATTTATCACCATTAAATACACCAATAATCAGTTATTGAGATTGTTTACCATACCGCTTCCTCTTAATATTAATGTAGTGAAGATCGCGTCTAAACAACGGAAGTTTATCTAAGAGACATCTGTTTAAAACAATTTTGTCCTTTTCAGGTACTATTGGCAGTAATTTGCTGGTTGACTCTTAGCCACGCATTGGGAGAACCGAAGGAAGGAAATAAATCCAATAGTGCAGTTGCTATAGACAATGAAAGTGCTGAAAGTGCGCCCCGGCTCTATAACGGGCCTTTGCATGTGTATGCCAGTGCCGTGCCGTATACTCCGAACAAGTTCAAAGGACACTCAGTGATCGCAGCGGGCTCGCAAATTGTTCCAGTGAAACTTAGTAATCAAGGACTCTTCAATCTGAAGGATTCGTACGGGAAATATGTGGAGACACATCAATCCGCCTACATGCCTGCGTATCCGCAACAATTTGTGCCCCTGCAAGATCTCCCGCCGCATTTAGCTCAGCCGCTTGTGTCCGCGGCGGCGCCGAGTTTTAACTTCAAAGCTGCACCAAACTTCTTCTATGGACCTCACAGTTATAAGATACAAGAACTGCAACTTTCTCCTCACCAAGCTTCGCAATTCGGCAGCATCTCTCAACCATTAGTATATGCAAGCGATCTCAAGAATTTCGCTCCATCGAACTTGCATTCAACACATGAAGTGAACAGACCACAACTCAAATCGGCTTTAACTGCCCATAACAAGGCGCAGAGCTTAAATCAACCATTGAGTTATTCACAGATTACGAAGCATCTGACGCCACAATCGAACCCCCATAATCCTTCGAACGAACCCTTGCACCATCTGAACCATCAAGTATACGCATCGACTTCACAAAAGTTTTATGAACCAGTGCCTCATAGTTCATTCGTAGAAGACGCGAAGCAACAAGGAAGCCATCATCAACCCGGACAAATACAAGCGTCCCCGGCCCAAACCCAAATCACGGCTATAGTCAACGGGAAGAAAACTGTGGTGAATCTCGAGACTAAACCACCCCTTCCTTTACTGGACCTGAATCTTCTAGAACCATTAAAATTTGATAACCCTCTTGTTCCACAACTGCAACATTTTCTACCCAGAGTAAAAGGTGCGACATACCATAAGTTGCCTGCACAAAATTCTAAAAAAGGGAAGAATAAAGAATTTGTCATAACTAAGACCAAGTCCTATGATAGTGGATCAGTAAAAGGTAAAACTTATCAGGAACCTAAGAAAATAAACAAACCTACAACAAAGCCTAAAGTGTCTAAGCCAGGAATTACTGTGAAAGGTTATCCAAATAGCGGCGACTATTCTTATGAGATCAATACGCCTAACCACAAAGAGACTTACAATGAACAAGTAGTACAATATAACAAGGAAACGAACATGAAACCTGTCGAGTACACATATAACGAAAAGACTCATAAAGAACCTGAAGTGTATAGCTTCGTGCATAGTTCTAAGGAACCATTAAAGATCACTCATGTAGAATATAACAGTGATGATGATGGTCCGAAGCATCTTGTATACAACTTATCACAGGAAGAGAAAAACAATGCACCGAGTAACAAAGTTAATCAGCCTCCTCCTCACGAATCAGATGAAGAATCAGAAGAAAATGATTCTGAAGAAGACGATGGTCCACCACCAACCTCTTCCAACCATGACTCGCCTAGACATTCACAGCACGACGATAGTAGTTCATATGAAGAGTCGCCTAAACATTCACAGCATAAGCACGGTAATACTTACCACGATGCACCTAAACATTCACAACATAATGAAAATATTTACCACAGTACGCCTAGAAATGCACCTCATGATGAATACAATACGCCAAAATATACTCAACAGATTATTCAGAAGCCACCGGTAAAGGAATATTACCATAATTCGGAAAACAATAACCAAGCACCGAAACATACATCCCAACCCAATTATTACGTTAAAAGTCAAGTGCCTATACCACCCAAACACCACCCACAGCATAATTATTATGTGAAATCCCAAGCTCCTCCGCCGTCAAATGAACACCATCAAAATGTGTTCATAGTTCAAGAAACTCCAAACTTCCAAGTAAATCACGACGTGCCTTTAGTTATTCACGAATCACCAAGACAATCGCACCATCTTAATGTGGAACATAGAGAGCAAGAATATAATCAAAAACCCCCCCAAGACGCTGGGCACCACCAAGTTATACAGGGATATCCAGGGCCACATAATGAACATCAAGTAGTTCATCAATTTGCTGAACCTATTACCTTATACCAGCCAATAACACCTGAATATGAAGAAGATATAACAATTTTGCCGACGCACAAGCCACATTCCGCACCTATAAAAGTAGACCCAAGTCAACATTTATCACGTGGTCCAACTGTACAAACATTAGTTAATAACGGTGCAAAGAAAGAATATCACCCATCACCGCAAAAAAATCAACAATCTCCGCGTCCGCCCTATAGTTCACAGCAGCCTTATGTTCAAGAAAAATCCAGACACATTATCATAAAGGAAAATGAAGAAACGCCTGATGAAAAACACATGCATATGGAACAAGTCATGGCTGAAATGTCAGACAGAGAAGAAAATAGTGAAGAAGACTTTGAAAAAGCTTATAAGGAATCCGCCTTTGGCTTCCCGGCTTACGAAGAAGCAGCAGAAGACGTCGAAAAAGATATCTTTGATCCAGATTCTTATGGTAATCCTGTATTCAAGAGTAATTTTGATGCAGAAAGTACTCCCTTCCAACAGTACCAAAGGGAAGATGATAAATTTCCCAAGTTTGCCCGCCTAGCTTACAAAGACTCAAAAGATGATAATCAAGAAGATTACTTTTTAGATTTCGCGGTGCATAAGCCTGAAAGTTACACAGATAGAGTTAAGAGCAAGGTTGATTACTATAAGATGTTTAAAAAGAACAGACCAGAGAAAAATTTCTATGGACAGGACGGAGACAGAAAAGAAACGAATGCAAAATTCACCATAGCACCATCTTTTGACTTTTTCAATCCACAAAAAAATAAAAATGTTGCGGCGAAGTACAAAATGGCGCCTATAAAGTATGGATATGAATATAGCCGTGAAGCTCCTCAAGATAGCAGCGCGTATGCCTCTCGGCCAACGTATAATAAATTTAAAACACATTTCGTAGAGCCTCAATTGCAATACGGCTTCGAACCTATTGCTGCACCAATTTTATTCGTCGAGAGTGAAATGGCAGCTGTAGCAAGCAACAATAGTCCTGAAAGTAAAACTCCGGGCACGAGAAAAAAGGTGTATTCAGAGAAATGGTACATGAAGAAAACGAGCACGAACGGCAAACCTAGCTGATAGGAATAATTTATTGTAATGTAGTAATGCCCTAACAAATTTAATAGTCTATAGAATAAATGTTAATATTTGATACTGGTTTCATTTACAAAAGTCTACCACGAAAGTTTTCATATTCCTACCTTATTATGAATACATTGTATAATTAACTTTCACTATCGATCACAATATATATTACGTGACGGCTATGTTGTTCCTATTCTTATTATACTTGTATAAAAAACTGTTGGTCAGTCACCGTGAAGAGCAAAAAGTTCTTTGCTCCACTTTGCATGCCTTGATGGCCGGATACAAAATTGCAACTGCAACTCTGAGGAAACGAAACTTTACAAAAAACTTGGCTTGTCTAAAGTTCTTGCAAGTTGAGAAATCATCGCTATGTTGGATATTGTTTTGACATTATCCGTGAATATCTTGCAGCGATCATTTTTTATTAAGTGTCTTTAATCTTAATTATATGTATTTTTAAATATTAGGAAATATTCAATTGCTGTGAATTTTATGATAGAAAAATAGATGTTTACAGTTGAGAAATAAAACTTACTGTAAATAATTGAATTTAGCAAACCTGTGGTCTTGTGGTTTCTTCTGTTACTGAAGCATGACCTCTTGTAAAGTAATTTAGAAATAGAAATAAAAAGCAAGTATTATGAAAAATCATGTTTTTTTGTTGTTGTTATCATAAGGAACCCTTTACTGTTTAAATTATGAACCAACGTCAATAGTACAAGCGCTTATTTTATATTAGTATGGTTAGTATTTTATAAACATGTTCATTAAGTTAAAGCGGTTAAGCATAAAATATTGTATTACAGGCCAGGTAATATTGTATAATATAATATTGTATAGGTAGGTACCTACGGGTAATAATTACATACAATCATGATCAATCACCAATGAACTTGTACATGGCCCTTACATTTGATACAAGTTGATTAGTCATCATAAATAATAATCAACAGAAAAAAACTTTTTAAAATACTACAATTTTGATACATTCAAGAAACGGTTTCATTAAACGAGTCTCATCATATTTATATTTTTTATCAAGAATTATTTTAAATAAATATAATAATAACTTATTCTATGTTCTAGAGCAGGAGTTCCCAACCAGGGGGGCACGCCTCCCAAGGGGGGCATAGAGAGATGTCAAGGGGGGCGGAAAGCGTTCGCATTTTCCATTTCATATCACTAAGATGGCAAACAGACAAGAAAAAATACCTATATAAATAACATTTTTAAAATAATGAATTTTTTTGCATAAACAACAATTATTATTTTAATTTAAACATTTAAAGTTTGTTTATTAGAATCAAAACAAAAGGCTTATAAGTGTAAGTTTTTTGTATTTTTTGAAAAAGTAAGAGGGGGGGCTTGAAACAATTTTTTAATAGTCCGGGGAGCCTCAACAAAAAAAAGGTTGGGAAACCCTGTTCTAGAGAGACTGATATATAAATAACTTTTTTCTTGGTACAAAAATAAACATTATTTTATGATGTCGGCAATGCAATGCAATGCAACCACTGTTACAGTCCAAATGGCACTAACACCTAATGTATTTTCACTTTTGTGTGCTATCTCTGTTTTCTATTTTTCTCTGTGTCTACTTCTATAAAACTTTTTCTTTTGAATAGCCGTATCGTCATCAGTATCGTGGTAACTCCTAAAGCTAGAGCTACTAATCCTAAAGCTAAGGCAGTAGCTGACATGTGGATACCATGGTCAAATAATTGGGCTACCAAAGCAACTGGTTTTAATATTTTTACAACTGGTTCGCAGCCGGATTCTCGTACATATTTAGCCCATGTTCTATTTGCTTGGGTTAATTCTCGCGGTTTTGTAAATGGTCTACGTCCAGGCACAGTTTTGTTTACGTATAAGGTGATATTACGAAGTTGAGTCGCATTATAATGACACAATAAGTGTTTCTTTTTCTTGTTACCCTTAACTACAATGTCTTGTTCAGCGCTTTTAGCTCCTACAAGAACATCCAAGTCGCCTTTAATCATGTTTGCCCAATCCCACATTTCTGCTATCTTACAATCACAGATAAAAGGATTTCCAATAAGATTTAAAGAATGCAGTTTAGGGTTATTAATAAAGATCTGAGGATCAATTGTCGTTAAATTGTTGTTACCAAGATTAATTCTCTCTAAATGACTTAACCTCTCCAAGAACGCCAGGCTACCTTCAGCAGACTGCAATCGGTTCACTGCTAAGTTAAGATCTGTAAGATTCTCAGTATTTTTGAATGCGTCAATGTTCAATGCTGAAATATTACAATTATTCAGATCAAGATTGGTAACTTGAGATAGCTGCTTTGGGAACAATGGTCCTTTATCTGGTATCACTAGTGGGTTGCCCCCAAGTTTGATTTCTCTTAAATCCATATATGTCAAGTTCTTAAAAAATACGTTAGCATTTAGAGGTCTCTTTAAGCCACAGTATTCTAATTCTAATGTTTCTAATTGAGTAAGGTTCCCAAATAAACCAGCTTCGAGTGAAAAAATATCGTTTCCAGATAATACAAGCCTCCGCATCGAGGTCATTTTAGAAAATGTGTCTGGGCCTATGTATGAAAGATTACTGTAACCCATATTTAGGTATTCTAGTTTTTCTAAAGGAGCAAGCAGCCTTGTAAATACGTTTACTAGAGGATTATGTGAAATATCAAGTTCCTGAAGGTTGTCAAAAGTATTGAAATTGTCTGGTAGGTTTCGAAGGCCACAATTGCTCAGGAATAACTTTTCTAATTTCGGCAAAGGTGCAATGGCTTCTTGTAAATCAGGAGCAAAAAGCGGATTACCAGATAAATATAGAGTTTTGAGATTAGTTGCATTTGCGAATGCTTCTCCTGATATTGGTCCTTGTATTTTGCAGTTTGATAAGTCCAGAAGTTCTAAATGGTTCAAAGTAGTGCCTAACGTAGCAGCTACATCCAAATCTCTTAGTTCATTGTCGGCCAGTGTGAGTGATACGAGATACGTATTGTTTACAAATGTAGCTTCTGGTAAAGAAAATATTCCGGATTTTCTAAGGTTCAAGTTCTCTAGCCGGATTAAGTTACCAAAGAGTTCTGGCCATTCTGTTCCTGTCATTTGGTTACCAGCTAGTTCCAAACTCTTTAAATTGACCAACTGTGCAAATATATTTTCTGATAGGGCTGTAAGTTTGCAGTCGTTCAGTTTCAAATTATCCAAGCTTGTAAGCGCATCAAAAATACCAGGTTGCAACACTTTCAGAGGATTATTCGAAAGATCGAGAGTAGTGATCGAGGTAATGTTCTCGAAAAACTGCGTGTTGATTGTAGATATTTTGCAGGAGCTGATGTCCAAGAATTGTAGTGTGCTGGAGATGAGGAACGGTCCTTCAATGACGCCATCCCCGATTGGGTTATCTTGAAGCTCTACGTTGAGTAAACCTCGCGAATCACTGAAAATAGATAAAAAAACATTTCAAAAACTAGACTACAAGCACACGTCGTTTTATATTTCAATTTGTCTGCATCCGGGGCATTTGCGAAGTTGCTTTAAATGGCTTTATCTAACCAGATTCAATTTGCATTCTGTGTGACCATTATCTAATATTGGCATGACAAGATGTCATCAATTTGTCGTGCTTCTGGTCACAGCCACAACAAGTTCAAAAGTAATTGGAACAATTTTATCATCAGCATTGTATGCTAGGGATGGATGTCACAGTTGTCAAGCAACAATGTATCCGTGGGAATTAACTGAGTTTGAGGTAAACAATGAGTGAGTCACATTTTTATTGTTAGTGGCTTGTGGCGCATTTAGACTGAATCGAGATGAATATATTTGTGACTGACACTGATACAACTTTATGGTAACATTATAATACAAATTTCAGTATGAGGAAGTTCTGTCCAGATCGAAATAAAAATTTAACGGTTCAGTCCTCTCAATTTTCGTTTTACTAATTTTATCTGGTTTCAACCAGCAGTTTCAATTTCAACGTTTCAGCGCACTACGCGATGTAATCTTCTATGACGATGGTCTAGAATAGGTACTTACATGAATGCCTCCGGGTCGACGTAGCTGATGTTGTTTCCAGATAGATCTACATCGATTAGATATTCTAAGCCCTTAAAGGCATCCTTGTCGACCCTCGTTAATCTGTTATTGGCAATTTGAAGTCTTCTCAACTTAATATCATTAGGGAAACTAGTCAAGGTCGTGATATTGTTTCCGTTCAAATCAAGGACATAGACGCTCAGACTGAGTTCGTCGTAGGGCACCTCTGTCAAGTTGCTTTCTGAACAGTCTGTAACCCAGTTGATCCTGAAGTAATGGCAGTCACATTCGTCTGGACACTCCAGTTCAAAGCTATCTCCGTTGAATCCATACGTAAAGCCAGTTGCGACGAGGTATAAAGCTAGTGCCGTTAGTCGTGCCATGGTGTCAAGAGATGTCTTCAGATGGCGGCCATAGTTAACCTGGAACTGAAGAAAAATAGAGTTAATATTGAAATTGCGCAGAATTCGAATTAAGGTCTCATTTGAATAATGTGTTTTTTCAATTACGTTGTATATCATGTGAGGTAACTACTGTGTTTTTAGATTCAAAAAGTCTTCTTCTTCTTGTAGTACCATACCCTATCGGGTGTCGGCAACCATCTCTCTAAACTCTTCTCTATGTTCGGTCATTCTTCTTAAATCTACTGCTCTGTCTATGCCGGTCCAACTTTTCAAGTTGTCGTACCAGGACGTTCTTCTCCTTCCTCTCCCCCTCTTGCCCTCAATTTTTCCTTCAATTATTTCCTGTAGTATATTGTATTTATTGTTTCGGTAGATATGCCCGTAATATGCTATTTTCTTTCTTTTCAGTGTTGCTACAACTTCCAGGTTCTTCCTCATTTTATTGAGCACCTCCAAGTTGGTTATTTTGTCTCGCCACGATATTTTTAGCATCCTTCTATACAACCACATCTCAAAGGCTTCCAATTTGTTACTCGTTTTCTTGTTATAAGTCCACGCTTCTGCTCCATAGTAAAGTATTGATAGAACATAGCATTGAACCATACGCCAACGTAGTTTCAAATTTATATCTCTGTTCGTAAATAAGGTTTGCATTTTTATGAAGGATCTACGGGCTATCTCTATTCTAATACGAATTTCTTTTTCTGGGTCCCAGTTGGAATTTAACATACATCCCAAATACTTATACTGCGTGACAGTTTCCACTGGTTGACCATTTATATTAAGGATTACGGGTTCTTTACAGTGATTGCCAATCTTCATGAATTTAGTTTTTGATATATTCATTTTCAAACCGTAATTTTCAACAACTCCGTTGAGTCTATCTAGCAAAAGCTGTAGATCTTCTATTGAGTTTGCCAACAGAGCCGTATCATCAGCATACCTTAGGTTGTTTATATATTTTCCATTAATTTCAATTCAAAAAGTCAAAAGACAATTATTTTTATTCGAAGTAAGATTTTACAAATCACTTTTCGACGTCACGTTGAGGCGAGTTCACAATTTTGGCTGCCTTCTGTGGAGAAGAACTCGCCGGAAGAAACTCCACAAGCGTTGCATCTTTTCAAAATACATATTACAAATTAATATGATTCTCAGGAATTGTATATGAACTTGTTAGCAACGTGACTTGCCGATCATCTCATTGATTTTAGCCAGGTGTCGATAATTGCAGTTGTAAACTTTAACAGGGACATGTGAAGTCAATAATTCAATATGGAGCACGCATGTGCTACGATCATGTTGACATAATGACGATTGAGAGTTTGCTCGTAAAATATAGAGCAATAACAAACTGTCTAATCCGGTTAGTAGATTCTAAAAAAGATATACTAAATGAAGTACATGTCTTCAATTGAAGTATTTTACCTAACAGTTTCGTATTTCTGTAGTGTGTAGGTACCTACTTTATCTGAAACTCGCTTAAATGTTCTACCACTTTTCTGGATAAGTAAATTGCCCGCGGAATTAGCTTCATACTTTTCCAAAATTTTGTAGTTTACCAACATAATACGTGATTATAGGTACTAACCATATTATACCTACTAACTAACAGACGTTTTCGCGATTGAATAGTAACAACCGCAAAACTCTAGGAATGTTCTACCTTTTGGTAAACTGTTTCTTTGGCTATAGCTGTTAATCCTAACCTACCAGATATTTTGCAGTTATTCTCTACCAGAAACTCTACCCGTGTACCCCGTTCTTTAGAATATGTAGTCACGAGGAGTGTCGAGTTGGCCCAGACAATGAGCGTAACGACTCTCATCCTGCGGCTGCAGACCGTTTCCCGCCAGAATTTTCCAGAACTATGTACTTCAGTCTTTATTAGATCACCATGTTGACTCGACAATACAAGTGGCCAGTGCGTTGTATGTATTTGTGACATTCTCAGAGCGAAGGGAACTAATTATTGAATCGATATGGATGGATATTTCCGTTATCTACATCTTTTATATACTTACCTACTACACCTACTTTTATATGTATCTAGCTAATCAAAACTATTTAAATGTCTCAGAAACTAAAACCGTTATCAAAGTTCAGTTTCATTGAGAACGTCACATTCATGATAATTATAAGTAAACTTAGGTACTCGATTAGCGTAATGACGAGAACGTTGGAATTAAATACATTTTACAATAATTATAGACAGATCAGGGTAAATTAACAAAATTATTACTTTTGTTTACCTAGACATTGGTTTTCATGCCCACGGAAAAAGTAATAAAATAATAATACAATGCGAGTGTGCCGTAAGCCGACCACTGATACAAACTTACTTATAGTACCTACCTACTGATACCCTTAAATATTCTTTTATTTTCTTGGAAAAAAGAAGATGAGTTTGGCAATTCAAATACAGCCGACAGTATATTTTTTCGTGTTTTTTGCTGTACGCCCAGTAAATCTCATGTTAACGCGCCTTGTTTATCGTTGATGTAACATTAATTAGTTATCCGGAAAAAATGAGAACAATGCTATGAAATGTGTGTTATAGTTTGAAAACATGAATGCAAAACCATATATCCATACTGGTATAAGTTGCCTGGTAAAAATTACTTGTTTAGCAATAAGATCGCCCATTTGTACACTTTTAATGTGTGTGTATTATATTCTGTTCTACGCTCATTATTATTGACAGCTCATATTTGTCCCTACCGAGGGGCTCGAGCCTACCCTGAAATCTAGGTGAATAGGCTTTAGACGACCACGCTGGCCCAGTGTGGGTTAGTCAACTTCACACACAACCCTTAGATTACTTACTTTGCAGGTGTGTTTCCTGATGATGTTTTCCTTCACTAGTAAATAGTAAGTACATAATATGAATTCGACAATCGTCAACAACTTTTTCAGAGTATTGGTCACCAAATTATTACCTTAGTTTGACTCACTGAGTCTGAGACAACACACTGAATTAAGAAAATTACCTACTATAGTTTTATTTTTCCTTGTCTGACTTGACCTGTGTATGACGAATCATCGACGTCAACTACGTTGGTAGGAAATCCTTGCGTGTTGATAATTGGAAAAGAGGACTTCCTAACTGCGGTCAGATCTAAGTTTCGTGTGAAATCAAGTGATTTGCTTACTTTTTGTCAAGTATTTTTTTTAAAACGTAGCTAAGTATTTTTGCATTTGATTTTTATTTGAAGTAAGACACCATCATCGTAAAGGAAATTCAAAGGTTGTGAAGTTGACCATTCCGGACTTAGCTAAGCTCGGTCGACAGGGCCTGTCAAGTTTAGTTCAAGATAAGCTTAACTTAGGTAACTATAATTAACTAACATTATAGTTTAAACTACATGTTTATTTAAGGTGTTAAGATAGATAGATAATGTTTGCATTGCATTATCTTTAATCTTTCAGACCAGCTATTAACTTTGAACTTAATTATCCTCCATTATATCCAGGACAGATTATTCCCACTCAGGCGGTTTATTGTTATCATGAACGATGAAATTAATATCAGAAATGGGATTTGTGATGTACCTAACCAAGAATTTGACAGTTGGAATATTTATTTCCGCATTAGAATTGGACCAACCCAATTGTTCCTGCGAGTGTCGTAAGACGACTAAAGTTCAGGGAATGGACAGCAGTGTTTTTCTGCGTAAACAACCTCCCATGTCTGGAGATTTACACTGATTATTATTGCTTATTACTTATCTGCCTTTTTATTTTCGTAAGACCATGCCAATGATGATGATGATTATGGCCAAACCCTTTCAAGGGAGAGTTCTTAGTACGTACGGTATTGAACAGATAGGCCGTTACGAGTAGTAGAGGCTTGTTTATCATTTCTGATCTGAAGTGTCCGTTAGGGACCGTCTTCTTTAACTAGAATCTTGATAACTAAACACACGTGACACCTTGAGGCTGACTATAAATTGCTTTTGTTATGGCAAAGTAAACAAAGGGCATACACAAAATTTGTTTGTTATATCAATTCAATGTCAAGTGTAACATAATAAAGTAACATACCAATAACCTTAGATTATAAATAGTTAAATTTCTCCAATAACATTCCCAATGGGGCTCTGACAGCATATTTTTAATTATTGCGCTTTCCATCTTGTTTTTTCAGAGACAGTACAGAGAACTTTAATAGCCGAGACCGGTGAACGTGCTTTGCTTTCAGAACCGGAAGCTCCGTGATGAAAGGCAAATGTGCTACCGTTTTAAAGACTACTAATTTTGCTGATTTATGTTAGAAAATAAATATAAAAAAGATAAAATGACCTATTCAAGCGATATTCGATGAATAAGGCTTTATCATTTTATTACGTGCTGTTGCTGAATGTGACGCATAATAAAATAAAAACAGCGATCAATTAAGTTTACAGTGCTTTAGCGTTTATATTACTGTCATGCTGTAAATTTTGTTTAAAATAAATAAATAAAATACCTAAATAAATTTTGACCAATATCTTCAGATTCCAAATTCACATAAAATGTAATTTACTGAATAATTCTCGCGTCTCAATAAATAATCTCACCGATGATGTAGACTCTCTCTTTTTTCATCCATATTTGTTCAGCGTGTAAACGCAGAAATGCAGTGACAAACTAATAAAGCTCAAACAAATCTACGTTATTGTTAAAAATTTAATTTATAAAAAAATCGGTGAGATTCTTTATTGAGACACGAGAATTAATACAGTAAATTACTACATTCTATGTGAATGAACGAGCCCTTGAACTTTCATTTGTAATTTTACATAATTACGAAGAAAGTAAATTTATATAGTTATTTATAAATCAATAAACTAGTAAAATTATAGTTATTTACCTACCTCATTTAAATTACGTGTCGCGCGCAAACGTACCTTTCCAAGGCCAGTTGTAAAAATAAATGCTTTAAACCAAAAACTTTTTTAAAATTTGTTCTTAGGAACTAGATCAAAGAACTAGATATAGCGTAAAAATATGTTGGTACAGTCTAGAGCACTCTAAGCTAAACACTTTGAACTTTGCACTGTTTTCGTGTTATCCATTCCAACATTTCCAACCCACGGGCATGAGATTAAGGAATTATGGATGAAGCGAAAGAAGAATCTCTGGATTGAAGCATGGAAGACAGATGTCTCGTCTCTGTCTACCCCCACAGGAAAGATGCGTGTCTTTATTGTATAATAAAATACTAGCGACCCGCCCCGGCTCCGCACGGGAAAATGGTTATTGTGGGTTATCCTTAAGCATATTATGCATGTATTATACATTATAAACCTTCCTCTTGAATCACTCTATCTATTAAAAAAAACCGCATCAAAATCCGTTGCGTAGTTTTAAAGATTTAAGCGTACAAAGGGAGGGACATAGGGACATAGGGACATAGGGACAGAAAAAGCGACTTTGTTTTATACTATGTAGTGATAGTGATAGTGAAGTATGTTATTTGAATATTTGACCTTAGGTACTAGACTAGTGTCATGAGATAATGTGTACAAGGGTTAAATGTAAGATGAAAGTTTAACGCACTAAGCATTCACAATTTTATTTTTGTTATTAATACGTTATTTACATAAACAAAAAGGTACCTTTCTGTAGGTATTATATTAGTTGTGTCACCTATGATGAGATAACAATAATAAAATAACTTTATAGTAATAGGTAAACATTTATGCAATAACTTGGGAGTTTTTCGTTTTGTATTAGGGATGGTAAGTATAACGATTGTATCGTTAACGGCTTTTGCAACGAAAATGGAATGGAACCGATATTAAAGGGTTATGAAATAAATCAATGGACTCGGAAATGCTGAACAAACAATTTACTTTAGTAGGCATTCAACATTGACAGCTCATACTCGTATTATGTCCCCACCGAGGGGCTCAAGCCTACCTTGAAATCAGTGTGAATAGGCCTTAGTTGACCACACTGGCCCAGTACGGGTTTGTCAAATTCACACACAACCCATGAATATCTTCGCAAGTGTGTGCAGGTTTCCTTACGATGTTTTCCTTCACCGAGAGCGTCGATTAAACGTAGGTACATATAAAAATGGTACCTAGTTTGTTTACACTTAAAAAAATTACTTATATTATTTAAAAAGTATTTTTTAAATAAAAATGTTTTTCTAAATACAAGTGAGCGCATTAGTTCAGAAATTAGTTTTTTTTGTATGTAAGGACGCTAAGCGGCTCTTCAAAACTCTTTGAAGGACATACTGTAGACTCGCGGAGTTAAGAGCCGTGTCAGTCTAATGTCACAAGATGCGCAGAAATCAATTTTTGCCATCTTTATTGTGAACTTTTCGAAGTTAATCGATAAATCCCACAGGAAAAACAATGCGGGCAATGTTGTGGGGCGGACAGCTAGTTTTAATAAATATGCATTAGTTAAAATGTAAAGAAATTATATCTTTCCTTTCGTACCCGAGCCGTGTCGTAAAGATTAAATAACTTGGTTAAGTAGACCAGAAAAATCACGTAGATCGCAATAACAATGTGTAGGTAAACAATATCCCTGTTTGTTTGAAACTCAAGTCTAAACAGTACGAAATATCCTTGGTGTTCGGTAGGTAGATGAAAATGCTGAATGGAAGGCCGTAGGTTCCAAGCCGATGATTTTAAATAATTGTTTATATTATGTACTCACATGAGGACGCGACGCGCACTCTATGGGACGGCTGGCTTGGTACTGGAGGGAGGGAGGGAGAACGCACGCAGAGGCGGTTATAGTTATTGTACAGTAGCCAGCACATGCGGCTGGTCATGTTGACCTTGAGAGCGCCCGTATTCCGTAGCAGTAGGAGGGAATTTCGTAGTGCGAATGTCCTACCACATATGCCGGCTTTTGTACTTACGGTATGTATTGAAGCCTTATTGAAGCATTGTATGAGTGTGATTCTACATAGACATTGGACGGTTACTCATGCCAAATCATGATCCTATGTTGTTTGTTGGCCGCATGGTTAATTTGATTGACTTAAACACGAGCTTAAGGGTTTACTGGAATAAAATTATCATCGATACAAAATTATACTACCACTATTCATTTAGGTATGTAAAATAGTAGCTGCAATGTTTTTTATAGGTACTTATAGCAGCGGTTTTATACGACAGTCAGCCTCATTATCGAGTATTCTGTTGTATTCTTATGCATTTGTCAGATATACACAGTCGGAAAGTGGGCCGGGCCTACCAAATCAACTCTACCGTTCTTTGAGAAACGCCTGAATAAAAGTGTAAAGCAAAAATTTTAAGTTGCTGTTGCTGTTGGATTTGTAATAGAATACGTGCTACATACATTGCGCTTATTTATTACTACTACTGCCCAAGCAAGTACTGCCTAGGACACCGAGTTTCTGAATTCTGGGGTTGGTTATCAATATAATCAAGCAATAAAAGGAATTTCCTATTACTCAAAAATAAGATTCAACACATCACTGCATCTATCCACTGTTTTTTTTCTTCACGGGTCAATTTCCAATTTCCAAACGGGCTTACAACGACGTCAAGAGGTCCACCGGTCCACTCAACTCCCTGGGGCTGTTTCTAAACCTATGAAAGAAAAGATTTACTATAAGATTAGGCTCTATGGCTCAGTTTCTTTGACTTTTTCTTAGAGAAGAATATGAAAAAACAACAATAAGTCAATGTCAAGTCAGTCAAAGTCAAAATTATAACCTAAAAAATTTTGCCCGTTGTTCGACTTCGTCGGCCTATTTTGTCCTTTTTAAATTGTTTTACTTTAAATAAACTATATAATAAATAAATATGCCGCTGGACGTACAAGGAACTTTTGTGTCCCAGAAGATAAACAAAGTACGGTGGATTCCTGAAGAATATGTCGAAAACAAATGTTTTTTTACCGGCAGTTGGGACGATGAAGTTAATTCAATAAAGGTTTGGACGTTTGAGAGCCCACATGAAGATGAGGACGTGGAATATCCTCGAGCACTCTCCGAGTATCAGCTGGAAGGTGACGTCACGGAAATAAAGTTCACAGAGAAGAATAAAATCGCAGTTTCAACGTCGAATGGCGAAGTGAGGTTATTGGAAATCAGTGTCTATGAGAAATCGACGCCTCTAAAAGAAGTGTTTGTTTGGAAGAATTTACACAATTTTGGGTAAGCTCCGTTACATAAAACAATATATTACAAAAGATATGAATGCATAGTGTAAGTATAAATAATTTTTGATCTTTCAGAGTTGAGCAATGTTCATGCACAGCCCTAGATACAATGGAGAGCGACATAGCGTCTATAGGCGAAGATGGCGCATTAAATATCCTGAATGGCAGGCGAGGAGACATTTCCCGAACTGTAACTCAAGCTGACAGCTGCTCCCTACACGCTGTGTGCTTCTTCAAACACTATGAAGTGAGTTGGCTGGTCATATAATAAGACTAGCACCCTAGTAGTAATAGTAACTAGTGCTTTAATTTTTTTATAAATTCTTTACTAATAAACACATTGTCATGGTTTGAAATTCATATATAAAATATAAGGTAGGTTTAGCATGCACACAATAGCACATTTTCCTTTATTTGTTGTTATATTGTTACAGGTAATTACAGGCAACATCAGGGGTCACATGAAAATATGGGACCTACGTTCCTCAGACGATAAGCCTGCAGCATCATTCCTCTTAGCCGGTGATGAGTTGGCTGCTACTTGCATAGTCAACCACCCCACACAACCACACATTATTCTCGCTGGCAGTGAATCAGGTTCCTTAGCCGTATGGGACTTGAGACAGAATTCGTTCCCTACATCATTACTAAATGCCCATTCAGCAGGAGTAACAGAAATGCAATTTCATCCAGAAAATCCACATAAGCTCCTGACCAGTTCTGTATCAGGAGAATTATGGGATTGGAACATGGAATCTATGACAAAGAGTACTAAAGGACCTGATAATCAAGTGGCGGTGTGGATGCCGTTGGAGGATAAGAATACAATGATGGTCAACACTCTCATGCCAACTCTTCATAAGGCCATAAATACACTTAGCTGTGATAGAGGAAGAATTTTATGTGGGGCAGATAATGAAGCCGTTTATTTGATTAAGAATTTTAAGTATTAATTGGTTCCCCTATCTGTTTATGAAGAATGAGATTCCATCGGTTGGTCATGGTTAAATATCACCAATAGGATATAAGTGAAAAGAGGTAGAAGTGAAGAGAAATGCAAAGTTACCTCTGAAAGGTGATCTTAAAGACAAAAAATGTTCCACCTAAATATGAAGTTGTCATTCTGATTTACTTGTTGATGAAGAAGTTGGTAAGTGAAATAATAAATCACACATCTTTTTGTAAATATGCATTTTATTTTAATTGTAAGAAGTAAATACACTTAGAAATATAATTATACAATAGATTATTGATAACACCAAGTCAGTCTTTGCTTGCCTAGTCAAAGTATTGGTAAAATATTATACAAAAACCAAACAAGTATTTACAAGCTACATTTTTTTGATTATAAGTTTAAAATATCAATACACAAGGCACCAAGTAAGTAGTTAAATTACAAACAATTTCATTTGCCAAAACGGTAACTTTTTGATACAAACCAAATAAAATGGCACCAGAATTTTGTCACGCGAAATTAGAATTGATTACAATGCGGAATTATCAAAGATATAAAAAGGCTCAGCCTAACTGGATTAAGAAATTATGAACTAAAATAAAATTAATACATAATATGATATTTGGCATTTCATTCACATTTTATTTAACACACTTAAATGCGTTAACTTACCATTAACACAGAGTACAATGTTAAATATATCACCCAATACAATAAATTGTTCAGGAATAAAATAACGAGCACAGCACATCATGACTGAAACGTAATATTGTTCTACAGGGCTGCGACTAATAACTTATGCTTAAATTTTCATAATAATGTACAAAACTTAAAACTAAAAAGTGATGCCAAATTATTGAAGTAGTGATTAATTTGTGGCTGGGTTTGTGAACCACGCCCTATATGTGAGCACCATTATCATACTGGTCCATCTGATCAGAGAAGATTTCTGATCGCGTCCAAAACAACCTGTCAGTCCTACACACTCATTGACCGGATCAATGATCTAAAATAGTGACTGGTTTCGGAGCCTGGAGTTGAGAGTTTGAACCTTAATCCATTTTCTTCAAAGAAAAAGGCATCAGTCCTGCTTTTTCTCAAAGCCACTGACCTATGGGAATTTTTAACATCACTTCCAGACCAATCTTCGTCCACCACATAAGAAAAAGTGTAAAAATCCAAGTTTTACTGGTTCAAGTCCTGATCGAATAATAAGCCATGGCCAGCGATGCAAAGTACCAAGGCGTTAGGAACGTAAAGGAGTTGCTAAGGCATCAAAATTCCACTGGAAGTTCTTCGCAGCGATGACCAAGACGCCAAAGGGATTGCTTTTACACCAATGCTGTGGTGCAAAGTACCAGGACATCAGAATCTCAAAGAGGTTGTTCAAGTGTGGTGGTTGCGGCGGTGTGGGGATGGCTTGCGCGCGCTGGCCTCAACTAATGAGGCCGGGACCTTCCACAGCTGTTCGCACCATCGCATCAGAGCTTCCGTCACGTGACAGCTGTTGGCTGCCGTCGCTAGCTGCGTCTCCAGACTGTCTGATTGCTTGATCAGGAGGCTAGAAGACAAAGATGAGTTTAGTTTGATGTTGCCAAAAATCTCGAACGAGTTTCTACTCCAAACTTTAAATTTCTTAAGATAAATCTTCTTTGTACTCAAACTTTAAAGACTACGAAATCTTATGTAACCACCAAAATCAACGGCTATTCCCAACCAGCCTGCAAGTGTAGGGAGACTCTCAATCTCTTTCTCTTTCAGAGAAGATGCTTAGTCCAGTCTTAGTAGGAGTTTGGACAGTTATCGTCTGCTGTTGTAAACTAAGGGCGTCAAACTATTTTCTTTTTCTTATGTAACCATTAATGGAGCTACACGTGCGATCACGGCGCGTGGTCGAGTGTGAGTCGCACTCACGCACGGACGCCAAGAAGTTCAGTGCGTTGAAGTACCAAGGTGACATAGGAGCGGTAGAGATATTTACCTGGGCGGGAAAAGCGTAGGGGCGATGATCATAGCGACGTTATGCTCGGTCATCTTGTTAGCGTGTTGGTGTTCGACGATCTGCCGCACCAGTCGTAGCAACTCCCGGAGAGTGGCGCGTTGTTCCGCCGGTAACAGCAGAACTAGGAGGTTCAGCGCGCGGCCTTGCGTGCTGCCCGATAACGCTGTGGGAGAAAACGTACGGTTTATCGAACTGTTATAGAAACATGAAACGGGTGGATAGATTTCTTATAAGCAGACCTTGGCGGGAAGATTAGATAACTAAGTAATTGAAAACAGGACTTACTTTTAAATTCTTTCCAATCCTTTAGTTAGCATAATCCTCCCCGGCTAGACTCGCTGCGGTTTTGGAATACATACTTATGAATGTTGGACGGATTTTAATATTTTTGGCAAAATAGTGTTTTTGTATATTGAATATTCTAAAGTTGGATTTGAATCACAGTCTGATATGGATGATGATGAAGCACGATTAAAGAATTTAAGTCTGAATACGAACTTCAAGCTTTTGGCAATCATGTTCTGTTCTCATCTAAGAGGCCAAGTTAGTTATTCTATGACGGACTGTTAGTCGTCACATCAATTTCTCAAATAATGCGTGTCCAAACTCACCGTAAGTGTGGTAGAACAGCCGCATGAGTTCTTGCGTGAGCGGCGGCTGAGGCAGCGCGCGCAGCAATCGCTTGAACACCGCGGCGAGGTCGTGGCTCGAGGCGCGAGATAACGCGGCTTCTACCGACGCGCGGTCTGTATACCACTGCCGCTCGATTAGCTGGCAGAGGGATTCGATCTGGAAATGGTTTAGAGGTTAATATAAGCTTCAAAGCATCTATCATGGAATAAGGAAATGATGTTCTTTGATAGGTGCGTAAAATTCCTAAAAACGCTGTTTCAAGTAGATTCCAAGCGTATTTTTTCATTATATATCTCCCCAGTTTCGTCGTAATTCAAAAATGCGGAGGAGATCGACTTAGTAATACTGCTGTCAATAAATCACGCAGCTGCTGAATGGTGGTCTAGCCAAGACTAGCAACATGACCAGCGGACAGAGTAGACCTATCTGCTCGAATTCCATTTCCGATGGTCCTAAATATTGACAAATCTGTTGGAATGGCAAAGCAGAGAAATAACGGTACCAAACAATTTTTTCTGTACCCAATTAAGAAAGAACAAGAGAGGCTCTACTCTTGGAGTCAATATAGATCCCGATTTTAACCCAATGCAAAGTCAATTTTAGACCGCTACTCTTGAAAATCTGCTAGCAAAGAGTTGACATACGTCCGATTTCATTGAGTTCACTAAATATCCGCCCAATATTAAACCAAGGTGGCGCTAGTGAGGCATTCGAGAGTACGAAACACCCGATCTCAATGTCGACGGATCGGAATCGCCGTCAAAAGCAGCCCTTTAGAAGGTTGAGCACCATGTATGTTGGTTGGAAGAAGATTCAATACTGAACTGACCTTCTGCTTGTTCCCGGGCACGCGTAGCAGCCCCTCGTCCATAGTCCGCTGCTTGAGCGCGGCGGCCAGCGCCCTCACAACGCTCGGTACTGAGCTCCATGTCTCCTCCCACAGGATCATGTCTTTGCGGAGCAGCGTCTCCAGTGCTACGCCGAACACTGCGCCCTCTGGAAAGCCATCATATTTTGTGTGAATTTCGCTATAGTGTTGATTTAATTAATACCTATTATAAGCAGACTAACATTTTAACGTGCGTGTGTCTTTCACAGCCTAACTACCCGTAAGTCAGTACAAGGCGTTCAATATTATTTGAGCTCTCTCAACTCATCGCTCAATCTTCCGACGAACCTGAATTAAAGTTTCCACCTTCGTGGCGTACTGAGCCTATTGCAAATAAAACTAAAAGTTACATGATAGCTCGGTCACTGCAATACATGATTTATGTACTGACTAATGGCTCAACAACCCAAACTCGATCTTGATTCCAGCAGAAATTTGCGCCACCCATCTCAACTGTTTGACTTGGAATTCAATTTGACTTGGCTACCAACCTTCTTTCCTCTTCTTCTTGGGCGGCTTCCTCTTTTGGAACGGCAGCGAGTATCTGTCAAAGTGCGCGGTCAGCTCCAGCCAGACGAGAGGCAGCAGCCTCTTCAACTGCGGCTCCCCTACATCCTCTATGTCCACAGTGCTGTCTTCTTCGGGCCAATCTTCCTCCTGCTCCATCATCTGGCGGTCCAGATTGAACTTGTGTTCGAAGCTGAGCGGCTGTGCGGTTGACGTAGCGCTCTTGGTACGAGATACTGCTGGGTGCTTTCCGCTGTAGGAACGTTTTGATTTGGTTAGTTTTGAGAGAACATCTATTTTTCCTCACCAATACAGGATGGGTATCTGGAGGTCCAACAAATGTCAGAAATAAGACAAGTTTAGCGAATACAACAGCTCTTTAATTGAAAAAGAGATAAATAATGAAGATTTCCTCACTGGACGGTTTTTCTTCTCTGTAGACGTATCTTTGAAAATGAAAATTGCAATAGCGGGTGGCGAGGAACGGCGTATTCCGGGCAGGAAGCTTCGTGGTTCAGCGACTGCTCTACCGATTCCGACACTCTAAATTCTAAGGGTTCAATATTTATCCCATCATTTTCGATTTATCAAAATGTACTTACATGAATGGATCATTGTCCTTAAGGATGGACCCGTTGATACGCTCCTTGCCGATCCTGGGCCCCTGAACTGTGCCGTATCTTTGGTAGCCAAGGAGTTCGATACCCTCTGAAAATAACAAAAAAATATTTACGGTCCAATTTACCGTTTTGCTGTCGTTGTATCGCATCGCACCACTAAAGACCACTAATGATAAAATGATGTCATTCTATTTTAGAGACAATGAGTTCATTTCTCGGATAATTTATGAGATTGATTTTCGGAATCAGCAAACAAATTAGCTAACAACTTATTGCAATGTTGACTGATCTTATTATTTATTAGGCTGATC